>OX392455.1:9655543-9935154 GCA_947623535.1 Coelioxys conoideus | reverse complement strand
AATCTCGATAACTGAATAAAAGGCGATCTCGATAAAATGCCAGAAAATTGTCCTCCGCGTGTTCTTGGAAATCCGAACGACGAAAAGAGTGGATGTGAAAGGAACGAGGCGACTTCAGCGACTTCGACTTCAAATCAACGCGAAACGAAGATTCGGTGGACGAGGAGGAGGAAAGAGACAAGCAGAGGCGGTTTTTCAAGCGATCAACCATAAACGGTCGAAGACAAGGCTGGCTGTAAATGGCCGTGACGGGAACCATGGTGCCACGTGTACATTGGTGCTCATAAGTCCTGACATAGGCCACGAGCACGGCTATCTTTTCGACGAATCGTCCTCCTTTACATCTACGCTCGCTGACGTTTGCAGCAGCGTTCGCGAGCAACAGCAGATGCTCCGAATACAACGACAACCTGAAACAAACTCGCTTGCCGCCGTGTGTAGGATAGTAATCAACCTTCATTGTAAAGGAACATGTTGAAAATCGATTTTTTTTTTTGGTTAATACTTCGTATCGTTTCTACGTTAACCCTTTTCACACGAAAGATGACTCACGCTCACCATTTTGTTCGATAAAGGGATTTGGTATAGGTATTCTTTAACTATATCTATAGGGCTGCATGTATGATATGCGCACATAAGGAAACAGCTAGTAGTGGCAATTAATAATGGACAGATAATAATTTTGCAAAAACTCAACAAGTTTTAAAGTTGCTATCTGCTTCGAATAAAAATAACTTCGTGTGCAAAGGGTTAATATTTCGCATCGATTCTAGGTTAACCAGTTAATTGAGTTCGATGTGTGTACATGAAACAATCGAAAACTTCATTTCGATGCTGTTATCACTAATAAATTAATATTTAATACTAATATATCTAAATATATTTAATGTATAATATATTATATTGTACATATATTATGTATTTACATATACTCATATATTGTACATTATTACGTATTGTGCATAGATAATATCGATACATTAATGTAATACATTAATATTAATGTATTAATGTATTAATATTAATTTTAATATAATTTAATATATTTAATACAATTAACGTTAACATTATTAATTGTTTGTTGAATAAAAGTGCAACCTTTTCTCATTTATCTTTGCTTTCCTCCGAATATTTTACACTTGCTATTACAACCCGGAAGAGAAATTTTGCTTGTTTCTTCAGATTCGCTCACCGTCACCTCCGAGACTCGTCGTGTGCCCTTTGATCTATTATACCGCGTCCACAAATCCTTTTCTGATTCAGTTCTGATTATTCTACACAAATCAGCATAATGACCCGGCCAGTATGCACAATTCCATTGCTGGGCAAACGCATTATTAGTGGCATTATCGGTACAGTTTGTGTACCATTGACGGCGCACGCGCTGCACAGGTGTCATCCCAGTGTAAACGTAAGGTGGAGGACGTATGCACGTATAACACGTTCACCTGCTCCTGGAGGACTCGAATTGAACGTCGCCAGGGGAATCCTCTCCTGACGACGCACAAAGGCGCTTTGTCGGTCGTATCGCTTTCCTTTGAAAGGGGGCGTAATCAAGTCCGGCACGTCCGGAAGGCTGTCGTCGTACGTGCCGTGTAAATCCGTGAAGGCCACCTTTGTAACCGAATCAACTAGCCTGTCTTCCGCGATATCGTTTGATAAATTCTATTCGACCTGCTGCCGCATACCGCTTCCTATTGTCGCGACCGCTTATGCCCGACAACCTTAATCCATACAGTATGGAAAATTAAATTCGCATTACCGCTGAAACTCTTGATTCAAGTATTTCGTGGCTTATCCTGTGTTTGTGCGAGACCCGTGCCGTACACATCGCGGTGTACTTAGCGGGGGATGATCGCGAACGTGGAAGTTCAAGAAGTTATGGAACTTTCTGTGTCTATATGTTTAACACCGGGTTTACGGTACGCGCCAACGAAATATGACAGGTATTTCGACGAAGGAACGACAACAAACTTTTGTAGAATAAAACCCGATACTTGTCATTTTGATTGGACGGTAGTTCCAGTGTTATGGTTTCAGACGTTATAAATAATAATGCATACAATGCAGAAGTTATAGAAATAATTGTACAAAAGAATTTGTTTCGTCTGTTATTTATTTAATGTAAAATCTTTTGTAAGCAGCAGGAGGTTCTTTAGGTAATAACTTAACGTACTGCCACGTATTTTCCTTTCCTTTTATTCTAGAGCGATAAAATAAATAATAGAAATATTTCTTACATGAAGGTATCCGTCAATGTACTCCACCTACCGGATATTAGCTTCGTCTTAGAAATTCAGAAAAAAAAGGAAATAAATAATGTTTCATGAGAAAAACGATGATGAGAACATGGAAGATTTTTTCGTAAGGGATGTAGGGTTTCTGGAGCCACCCTTTCGGCCCATCCCAGGTCTCGACCCTTCACCCCTGACGATCTCAGCACAATATTTCAAGAAGATATTGAATGACCTGGTGATTCGTGTTGATAAGAAATTTGTCAATCTTCGCATCTTTCATCTCGGCCGCGTGACCTGCCCTTCGTGCCCCTTGACGTCGAACGAGTTTCTCTTTGACCCTTTTCAATTCTAACAATGCCAGTACGGGATCCTTAATTCACAGTTTTTTTTTAAGTAGAAGAGCATAAGCTTTTGTAACGAATAAAATTTATATTAATATTGTGGGAACACAACTATAGGGATGGAACTATGTAAGTATGAAAAGAAGGGATGATATAAAATTATCTCATAATTTACAGTTTTGTTTGAAACATAAATGTATAAGGCTCTGTAACGAATAAAGTACTTAACAGTAAAATTGTAATAATTCATATTAATATATTTGTAGCTGTAGGTATACGAACTATGTAATTATGGGATGAAGGGATGACATAAGATTATCTCGTACTATAATGCAGTTATCAAAAACATAATATGACAGATTTATTTGGTCCTGAAACATCGGATTGCTGCATTTGAAAACAGAATTCAATTTATATTACGCTCTGAATCTGCTCGCGCAATTTACGGATTACATGTTCGCTGTAATCAACAGACGATGTTGATTGATTAAATCGTGTAATTTCTCGCTTACAAATTGTAGCATTGTGTTACGCAGCATAAAATAATCCGGGTATTGTAACGCTTCTTCAACAAACGACAGAATATCGAATTTCAAACGAATAACGAAGCAATTTAACCACGCTCCAATGACAGACAGCGTAATTTAATGAGAGAGATATCAATGCAATTCTTAATTTTATGTCTTTTGATTTCATATCGACATGTCTTTTCAAACGGTATCTCTGTCGCCATCTAACGACAAGCCACAAAACTCGCGCAACAGAATCTTTCTCATTATCGTACAATTTTTCTAAATCTTAATTTGTCAGAAATTTTAAGACATATTAGAGTAATAACATTGTAGCATCTTTAATGAATAAGGAAGCAATTTTTTAGGAAAAACTGAAGGGTTGTCTTCTTTATAAGATGCAGAAATAATAGTATCCTCACAATCTGGCGGCAATATACTAAACTACAGGTACGCAGGTATAATGGCAGTGGTGTACAATTCCATTTTATAACAATGTCGACAAATTTTCAACTTAAGAAATTAAATCCATGTGTGTCACTTAGAAACGAAATTATACGAAGTTAAAGGTGCTACATTATGATTTCAACTATTCATGTAAACATTTTCGAGGAACATGTTAGTTTGATCTTTTCATTCGTCGATAACTTGTAGAATGTTGGTACATGCTTATGTATAGCACCCAATTGAAAAATTATCAATTTTAAGACTTTAAATGAACTATGGTGCGATTACTTAACGTACAACGCGGTCATAAATAATTGCTAACACGGAAAATCATAAAAGTCATTGTATCAGAAAGAAAAAAGAATTTCTTGTTTCATTACATCCGGTGAGCATCACGAGATGGAACTAGCGGCATCATCTTTAACGAGTAGTCCAGAATTTCCAAATTCTGAAATTCCCGCATGAGATAAAAACAGTTAATGATAGTTAATCAATTGTCCATACAAAAATTATAGTTAAGAAAAAAGCTAATATATCCAGATATCAAACTTAAGTTATAATTTTTATTGTTACGCATCTTGTTTTGCCCTGTCTTTTTTTTAAACAAATACATATGCTCTTGCTAAATGCCCCAGAAATTATGCATTAAATGAGCGTGGTTTAAAACAAGCACATATATCAAGTTCTAAATAAACCGTTTCAAATATACAAGGTATAGCAAACGTTTCCGACAATCGGTAACATAATACATATTCCTTAGGGCGAGATATCAGATCTTCTTTCATTAGTTTTCTACCGCAGTGCTTTATGGTCCATGAAATGTAATTCTTTATACTCTCGTTTCTAATGTTTTCAGCGTATATTTCATTTATCCTATTAGAATGATAATATTACCGAGACCTCAAATTATTCGACCTAGAAAACAATGAAAGTTTCTTCGTGCATAGAGAAATGTAATTTTGTATGTCATTAATATTTTCGGTGGTATTGCTTTCAAAGAGAGCGAGCATAAATACAAGTTATAAAAAGCATGTCAAGGTGCTATCAAAGTTCACACATTTTTTAATGCAATTACTTTACAATAAACTATTGTTCACTTCTTACAAAATGAACCAACTTGATTTCAAAAGTCAGTATTCATCTACAAAAATTTTATTAATCGATTCCTGTGAATTAGGAATAATTTATTTGTTCGCGAAATGCAACCATGATATGGTGAGGTGTTCCCTTAACTGCCATTTTCCTTAGGAAAGCAAAATTTGAACTTGAGTATACGTACAAACACTATGTTAGATAGAACCCGTTTTCCCTTCTGTGCAACATAACATCAGTGAAGTAAATGCATAGATAAAAAGATGCACCTCAATTGTCTCTATATAAGTTCTCAGAAAATATTGCAATTTAAGGAGTTAACAGCGCGTGTGTATCTGCATACGATAAATTAAAGTTTCGAATAATTATGTAGATATGTATAATATAATTTCCACTTTTCGTGTCTATAGGAGTACACCTAATTCTCTTTTCACACGATAGATACGTTCTCAAAAAATTCGTGCAAAAAGAGAATTAGGTGTATTTGATTTCGGGTAAATACGTTCCTGCTAATGATTATACCGAGTACGCACGCGCGAAGAACGGGTTCCATGGCACGGTATCGTATTCAAATTGCGCGGGCTTTTCATCGATCGACAACGATGGATTGTTCGTTTCTGTATTCGACCAGCAGATGTCCCCCACCACCGTCTAGTCCACGTGACGTCACCGCGGTTGAAGCTCGCAAGCGTTCCTAGCGGCAGTTCTCGGAAGCACGTTCACTCGATAGGACGGACGACCGTCGTCTGGCGCACGACGAGCTTCAAGCAATATGGCGAAGTGTGTCATGGGCTCGGTGAGACGTAGTGTCGTTTGAAAATATGAAAAGTTCGCGGTATGGGTTGAGAATAATGTAGCGCTATGAAGATCGTGTGAATATTGTATCTGTGTATAACAAAGCATCGAGCTAGTTCCTTGTGATCGGGGAATTATAAAGTGTGCGTTACCGGTGTGAAATCATGGCTACGGATAAAATAAAGGTTGCCGTTCGGGTCCGGCCGTTCAATCGCAGAGGTACGTAATTTCCGAACGAGTCATTGCACGTTTTGCCTCGTTCGTTCTTTCCCTATCGTTCCGTCGATTTTCGGTCGCTATGCATACACGGGACAGCGTATTATCCGTCGACGATTTCGAAATCGACCTTCGATACCGTTCCACGATCGCGCTACGTTTTGACAGAATGACGTTTCCTCGATTGGTTCTGTCCGTGTGGAACGGTGTTTTGCACCTGCTACGCGATTACGAGCCTCGTTATCGTTGAACGTTCCTCTTATCTCGAGTTCCGTGTCCCGATGAAAAGGAAGCGTGCATAAGGTGCAGATTGCGAGCGCTCCTCTTCAAAGACCCACTTCACCTAGTGTTTACTAGTTGACTCTTTGTCGCTCCTTTGTCCGAAGATTCAGACGGTCGGCCGTCTCGAACGACGTACTTTTTCGTTTTGTCTCGATGCTTCTGGTCGCGGACGCTGGATCGGTTCTGGCTAAACAGCGTTCGTCGTGATTTTCGAGAATATACGGGTTTTTGCGAGTTCGCTTTTCGCGCATCCGTGCGAAAGGATCCTCGCCTCCCGTACCTGTCGATCGACTGTCGCAAAACCGCGTGACAAAGAACAAACATGTGACTAAAATGCCAACGGTGACGTTACCACTCCGACGACCTTCGGACATCGAATTTTGACCGAATCGTAGACGAGACACGTTCAGGAAAGTTTACTTTATCTCCATTGAAGGCTGTCAGGCTGATTCGATAAAAACAAAATTATGTCGTATGTTCTTACGTTGCACGATCGTTTCGTTGTTTAAGTTTCCTTTCAATTATTGTCGACTCGGTATCGCTGGAGTATACCGCGAAGAGCACACTTGGACCGATAATATTTTTTACACACGGAACGATCAAAATGTACATATTGCGAATCATTTTATGCACATTTTAATTCTAAGACAATTAGTGCTTTAACGATAAGACAATTAATACTTTATTGACACGAAAACATAAGTATCTAGGGATCTACGGATATATAAATCATGGGGTATCAACATCGAGGGATGTAATAATACTGGGATATGGGAATATTAGCAGTATAGAGTGTAGGGATAATTGGAGCTTACGATAATTTCTAATCGAGGAATATTCGAAATGTACCGGTTCTGTAGATCTAATGATATTTGACATCTAGGGATATTCGGAGTTCAATGATACTCGAGATCCAAGGACTCGGTAATATTTAAAATCTAGGGATGCTTAGTTACACCGGTATTTGGAATCCAGGGGAATTTCGAATCTGGGAATAATTTGCACTTAGAGATATTTCGTATCTAAGTACATTTCGGATCCGAAAATATTTGATATCAATATTTCGAATCCAAGTATCTGTTATTAAATGGTAGTTTTGAGATCTAGGAATATTTGAAGGATATTTTATAGAATCCCGATATCCCGATACTCCGCAGTTCGAAAGTTCCAAATTATCGATATTCGAAAATGGCAAAATCTCGAGGTTTGGATACTCGAAAGTTCCGAAATGGAAACGCTGACGATCGTAGTCGGTGATTTTCCAAAAAAAAATCGATCACGTCGATCTCCCCACTGTAGTTGCATGTAAATAGTGGAGGTGACGTTTGATTGCTCACGGTATAAGAAAGCGATAACAACGCCAGCATGATTTACGCGTATCGCGAATCAACTCGCGCGTTCACGGGAAAAAAAGAAGTATAAAAACGTCGACGTTGAACGTTGCGACGATCTGTTATTGTCCAGGAGTTGCTTCTTTCTGTTTCTCTTGGCAAACAGCTGGTGGTTGCCAGGGTTCTTCTGCTTTCGTTTTCGTTTCGTTCGATTGTCCTCAAGTCTCGAAGTTGCAAGATGCTAAGCAGGTGGATAGCGTTACTGCGTTTATCAACGATCTTTTTCGTGACGTAACGCGCCAATGTTCGTCTCGTAATCAGCATAACATTAACGCGTTTTCTATTAGCGTTCGATTATACATTCCCGCATCATAGATCGTTTTTTTAAAATATAATAACACGGCTTCGGGTCACGCAGGTCGTGTAAATTATTTTTATAAAACGTAAATAAATATTATTCGCGGATCATAATTTGTTCGTACGTGGCGAGGACTCACAATCGTTATATTTATAAAAATGACTGATAAATTATCGTTCAAAAGATACTCGTTACACGTATCATTGAATACGTCTGAATCCTTATTCATTCGGAGACACAATCGCGCGCAACACGGTTAAACTGTAGACGTATATGTGGGCGATGCTGGTAACGAACGTGTTAATGAGCGCCCGGATCGAATAAACGTCATTAACCATCGCCATTACCATTGCCCGTGACTTTTACGCGCGTAACGTATTATACGCGAACAATGAATACATGAATAATATTGATAGTGTGGTGTTAGTACGTCGACTTGTTTGGGGGTCAATCGTGACCGATACTTCGTATCTTGTATAAATGAATAATTATCAAACGAATATCGTGAGTGATGTTGGTATTAAATTTAATTTTTTTTTATTTTACTGACATCTACTTTTCGCTAGAACATTGAATTTCTAATCCATTTCTAACGATTTTTCACCGCAGAAATACACGTACTAACGATGATAATGATTCTGTTGAACATATGGATTGCATCATAAATAAATGATATGTTAAAATTACAAATTAACGCTACGGAGAAATTAATTTCATATTGAATATAACCACGAAATTATTAAATATAATAGCTACGAACAATATGTATGACCCGATGGAATTCGAATAAATGATTTCTAATTAACAATTGCGGAACGATATTGTTTTTAGTGTGCCTACTGCTACCGAATAAATGCATGCAGTGTTGTGACAGTACCTCCCGGAGCGGGTATGTTCCGTATCGCCAGAAATCGTCGAAAACATTCAGCATTTGAGACATTCGAACTAGGAACAGGATATTCAATTCCGTCGATAGAGGTTCGCGTATCAGTCAAAGCACGAGTGGACATCAAATCCGCGATTCGAGAACATAGACGACCGATTTTCACCGTGTGTCATCATTTTATCTATCATCCTATAACGGGTCGTTCGATCATATACGCGCAAACGCTGAACAGGCATTCGATCACGTGTGAATATCTGGGCCAAGGATTCCAAGGAAGGTTTCCACGAGTTCAAAGCTACCGATTGTCGTCACCCATCTAGATCGAAATATATCGAAAGATCGAACCCTTCGTCGACCCTTTCCTTACGCACCCTTTTACTGAAAACGCCCGGATACATTTACATTCCGTTTTCTGTGTCACTATCTAAATGTCGATATCTAAGTGCTTCGGATATATTGTCACGCTTCTTTTATCATCGTGCGTTTGCGTCTCCTCGCGTTATATCGTCAAACATTATATCCTTATAGGTTCTGTACCAACGCGCGTTATGGGTCCCCATGTGTTATATTGCCATATATCGATATGTTATATTGCAACATATCGATCTTTGTTACATTGACACAATATATATCGCCTTGCTTTATACCACCATATGTTATGTATTCAGCAGCATGCATTATGTGTATTGTAATACCTTCATGCGTTCTATATTATACCTCGTTATATCGCCGTACGTTCCATGTCGCATCGCTTTGTATCGCGTATTATCACAATTTATTATATCGCCTTGCGTTTTATCACCGCGCATCATATATCGCCGTGTATTATATCCCATGCGTTATATCTCGCCACGCATTACATTACAGTGTATTATATAGCCATGCATTGTATTATAGCGTATTATGTAGCCATTTGTTATATATCGCCACGTGTTGTACTGCAATACATTTATGTAACCATCCATTATATTTCGCCACTCGTTATATCACCACGCATTATAATGCGTCTAATAATAATATCTGTACAAAACTGTGCATTATATGTCGCCACGCGTTATATTGCTGTGTGTTAAATTTCTCTGCGTTATATATATCACCGCGAATTATATCACTACACATTGTAATATCGCGCGTTAAATCTTTGTATTAGGAATAAATAGCTGTACCATCTTCCGTCGTATTTCCATACGTTGTGTGCCTTTGTGTGTTATATCTCCACTCGTAATATATCGCCGCTTGTTGTATCACATCCTTTATGAGAAACTTCACTATCTCTAAATTGTCGTTGAGCTCGAGGAAAGACGATGATATTTCACGTTAGCGGTTCGTATCGATAGATCCATTAAGTTTATCGTGGAGGTAAAAATTCCCGAGAAAAATCGTGAAATACTTTAGCGACGTTGATAAGCGCCGTCTGTTATCAGAGATTTCGCCGTATCTTGTTAGATAAATGTAGCGGCAGGTGAATAATTCCTCGTGGAAGTTTCGATCAATCGATTCGAGCAATTATTTTATTCCGATGATTAAACGATACATCAACGTTAATTTTACGAGAAGCGTGACGAAAGATTTGATCAATTATGTTTTTTCTAGTGCTTAATATTTTCATACGGTCCCAGGATTGTCGAGAAACTGTAAACTTTGTCACGATTAATTAATTAAAAAATTGATAAAGATACTGAACATAGTTTGTACCTTCCCTATTTTAAATGAGACTATTATAATATTAAATTATAATAGATTATAATAATTTATCGCGAATGTATTGAATGCAAGCATTTTAATCTTATCCCATTATTACCAAGATAAAGTATAAGTACTTTCTTAACTTATGTTTTAGAAGTAGTGAATGATAAATGTACAAGTTTCAATTATCTGGGAAAATTGAGAAAAGCAGTGATTCGAGAACCAGTAAATAATTGGATATGATAGAGTACTCAGAAACCGTGAAATAAAGTTGCCAATAACTCAAGTTACAACGAAAGCGGTTCAAACTGAATTTAATGGCTGATAAGAACTCGAGCGTTATCAAGAACTCGTACCTATATACTGTAATTATTGCAACAACTTCGTAATGTAATAACGAGCTTCGATCGATCCGCTGTTGCAAAGCTAGTGACGTAATAAAATTCCCTAACAGATAACAATTTCAAATTCATAGCAAATATTTCGATGGAAAATTTTGAATATGGTAGGCGCACATAGAAGTTTCCATTAAGTATGAATATCTCTTATAGAATTATAATTTAACTTCTTTCATTAAATTAATTTACTATTTCCTCTTAAAAGTTAATCTTGTACCAACTAAATGTATGCATTAAACATTATCCCGTATTCGTGGTACAACAATATATAAATTTACTAAAGAGAAACATTTATAATAACGAAATAATGGTAGTTGCACGAGCTAGATTATGAATTGCTCGATTATAATATGCTAATGAAGTATGTAACTTGTTTTGTGTATTTTATTGTGCCAGCGTTGTACATAAAAAAACAACAGTACAGGATAAGCCGTATCTGTCGGCATAACTACACTTTTAATTTACATGAAAACGGAAATTGATAAGACACATATTCGTCATGTTACACTTTCCTTGTATGAGCAGAAAATATGCACAGACGAAATAGTAACGAAACATATGGACAGTATTATTATACTAGTTCGATATTAAAAATCAGCGTAAATAAATGATCATTCGTCACGAATTCAACAACTTTGGAATTTGTGTCATTTTACAACGAAAAATGAATTTATTCGTTAATGTAATAAAAAGAGTTTCGTAAACGATTTCACAATAATAACAATAATTATTATTAACTTATCAACCATTGATGAATAACGTACACAGATTTCTTCTACCGTCTTATCCATATTTTGCCTATAACGTTGCAAAATACAACGTTTAAAACAATTAAAAGACCAAACTCGTAAACAATTCACACGAAACTATCTGGAACGAATAAAAACATTAAGTACCGAGTAAATAAAACTTGAACACATTGCTATTGTTCTCGATATTAATTAAACAATTGAAAGCTAGAATGTATCGATAACAGAAAATTATTGAATCAATTTGTTTTTAATTATTTTGAGACAGTGTTATTATTTATAAAATATTAATAATGAAAATTGTCCAATGTTTGCTTGGACTATAAAATTTACAAAAGTCTATTATTTCGAAATCGATGCATGCTTATTTAAAAATTACTGTCTTATTTTAAGAATAAACTGTAACGTTAAAGATACGATCCTAAAATTAAAAACTGAGGATGTTATAATTGGAAACAGAGTGGTTACGATAATTTTGAAGTTCTCGAGAAGCATGACTGCATGGTTTCTTCGAAACGAATAATCATTTCGAGTGGTGTGAAAAAATAGCACCACTCGAACGCAACATGGAGAATATTCTTTACGTTGCAGCGCACGTTCCAAAAATGGAAAGGGTTGAAAATAATCCAGCTCGTTGGTGCAACCCTCTCGACAAAACTGGCGTCTCGGAAAATCGAGGAAAATCAGAGGCAGCAATTATTATTAATTCGTGTGTTTATTCGTTTTCATCGCGCGCTGTTACGATAATTTATATCGTTATAGTTTATTTTGGGTCAGTTATTTATCAATTTCTCTCCCACCCGCGTTTCAAGTTAATCCGTTTTTAGATTAAGGAAAAGACGCGCTGAGAGAACGGGAGATATTCTGATCGAAATTCTTTGTGAAAATTTATGGATACATTTTCGTATACGCTCGCGTCTCGCAAAGAGCAGCAACTCCATTTAACCGCGCGCAAAAAAAAAGAGAAACAGAGGAAGGACATAGAAACACACCCTTTGAAAAAGAAAACCGCAATTTCGCTGGAACCGTCTGTGTATACACGCGTTTACTCTTTACTGGAGAGACGGCTTTGCCTTGCCTTCTTTTCCCTTATGTACAAGGAATGTATACGTCGTTGTACCTGAATACTTCTGAAAGCAGGTACACACGGGGTGATCCAGCGAAAACCCGACAGTACACTCTCGCTCGAAAACGGTACGACGCGTACTGAAATTATGGTAATAAAACCAGGAATTAATTCGTGATGAGATTCGTAACGCCATTACAGTATAGTGTTGTTTTATGTAAAACAGAAATAAATTTGGACTTATTCGTTCTACTTTCTGTTATGAGTAATGTTACAATGTAAGAAAAAACATGAGAAAAATGCAGTGTTGATAACTAGGAATGGTTTTTAGGATTTAATAATTTAGAGATAAGTTAAGAATTCGAGTTTTGACATTTTAAGATTTAAAGCTGGGGAAATTCTGGAATTAGCAGGGTAAAAATTTATGAACCTAAGAATTTGGGGCTATATGCATCTGGAGATCTGGGAACTTGAGGATATAGGGGATTTTGAAAATTGGGGATCCAGAGATTTGGTAGTTTGCATCTTTCAGAATCTAAAGATTTGAAGATCTAGAGATATGGCAGAGAAATCTATACATTTCGGAACCTAGGAATTTGAAGACAGGGGTATTTTAGGACTTGGGGAATTGTAGATCTAGGAATTCGACAGTCTACACATTTTAAAATCCTTGGATCTAGGAATCTAGGGATTTGGTAGTTTATACATTACAGAATGTAAGAAATTGGAAATTTGGAGATTCAGGAATGTTGCAATATACGCATTTGGCAATCTGGGGATTTGCAGACTTATCAATGCGAGGATCGAAGGTTTTGGGCATACATACATTTGTCGATTTATGAATTTAGTGATATAACCATTTGGAAACTTTGAAACTTGGGAATTTAGGGATTCAAAACTCTAAAAACTGGGTATATAGGTACTACCCTTTGAAATTTGGAATCTAGAAAATTTCTATAGTAATGTACAAATTTGAGGTCAAAAGAATTTGCGAATGTAAAAAATTAAAAAATATCAAAGTATGAAAATTAAAAACTTGATGAATGATATATTTTCATGTATTAAATATCATTATGGAATCCTATGTAAGTACAATATAATGAATACTGTGTAGGTATACTATTCAAAGAAATAATGAATTATTATTAGAAATGCGTATTATGAACCTATTAAATGAACGAACACAGTTCCGTGTTTGTTCACATTAATTCCGTGACAAAAAATTTAGCGTAGTTGAGACCGTGAAAGGGTTAGAAACCTTCGAATTTCTGTTACGAGCGTAACGAGGACCCGAAACCAGCTCGAAACACCTGTCTACCTGCATCGACAGATGGACCCGAAGAAAACGAAAACTGTGTTTACCCAAGTTGCCCTCGAGATACTGTTCCGAGTTCTTCGACCGATTTAGGAAGAAAATTTTCCTCGTCGAAAAAATCGTGAATCATCGACTAAAAACTCTTCGTCGACGATTATTAAATATCCACGCTACCGATACCGTTCTCGTGACGGTACCACCGTGAATTTCGAACCCTAAATCGATCAATTATACGTTTCGAGTGTACAGTTAGGGGCGGTACGTGTCGTCGGTAGGTAATTAACACGTTCCATTAGTTCTCTGGTTCAATTTTCATTAGTCGCCCGACAGTTTGGTTCAATACCTTTCTTGCGCTTTCGAAGATAGGAGCGGCTCGTGCTTCGCTTCAATTAATTAGAGTCCACCGCTTCCGTGGTTTTATTTCTCGAAATCCCCCTTTTTGTGCTGTTTAGCCAGCCGACATTTTAGGGTCCGACGAAATTAGAAGGGACAGTCTAATTTCGATAATAATAACGCGCAACTTGTCCAGAAACTGAAACGAATGAAACTCCCTTCCTTTTGGATACTTTGATGGAGGAGACTCGAGCTGTTTGGTTCGCTATGCGATATTCTTGTTTTTTTTTTTTAATAGTAAAGCAACCGTCCTTTAATGCACAATCACTATGATGCTAAAAATAAAAGTGAAAGATAAATGAATAAACGATGAAATATAAATCAATGCATATAATTCTTTACCTTGATGAGAATCAGCATGAATCATCTCAGCAAATATTGTCGTTTAAAGTATGAAATTTATAAGACGTTCATTTGACCCGTTTGGTAGATTTAGTGCTAAATAATGCATGATCTTGCAGCGAAGAGATATATAGTGTTATTCGTTCGTTTCTAAAAAAGCTGCAAACTATCTGTATAAAATATTGTATCTTTTAGAAAACTCTTCGTACATACGATGTAATGCAAAATAATTTCCAGAGAGATTAAAAAATTGCTTGAAATAAGAAATTTTTTCTCTTGGTGAGAATTAGTATAGATTTCCAGAAAACCGTCTTAACAAATTTTGTAAATCACTTAGCAGCTTTGGGAGTTACAGTATTAAATACAATTTGATTGAAAAACATAGATAATTCCGAATTCAAACAACTTAATAAATGGCAGAAATTCGGAAATACATTTTTGTATAACGTTCTACTCTTCTCTTTACCGGTAACGTTCAGCGATTTTTAGTTTCTCAAGATCGGACGAAGAATCATCGATCACTGAAGCGTTAATTATTCTCCGGCGAGCATAATGTTGCATAAAAGAAACTTGGAGAAAAAATTGTCTCTAATATCGGTGACGCACTTGTCTGAAGTACAAGCGGCTAAGAAGTTTTCTATCGTGTAACGTGATCGATCGAAGCGGCGACATATCCTGTGACAAAAGCAATTAGAACTTCTTAGACCACATTGTTATGCGTGGGCACGCTCGATAAACAGTCGCGTGCAACACGCGCCGATGCGTGAAGATCTAGTCAATGAACATCGATGAAAACGTCAATGGGCCTGATGCGATACTAATCTCCTTTTTTGTGCGTGCCGCTCTTCTAATTATGCCTAATTATGGTATTGTTTTATTTTACTACTGTACTGTTGTTCTAATGTACCATTGCACTGCTATACTGTTGTTTTCATATGTTACTGTACTACTATACCCTCGTTCTGTTATTTCGCTCTTTTACTATACTAGGATTGCACTGTTCTGCTATTTCCAGTATATTACGCTATTCTGTCATTCCATTATTTTGCTATATTATTATATCAGCATTGTACGACACCAGTTTTCTATTACACAATTATTTCATTTTTCTATTATATTACTATTCTGCTGTTCCACTTATCTATTATACTATTCTACTACTAATACTCATATTTCCATAAGATTATTCAGTTGGTTATGCAATATTCACTGTATCACTATGATGGACTGTATTACTGTACTACTATTCTACTATTCCATTCTGTTACTATACTATTTCACTGCTATTCAATTATTCCGCTGAATCTATTTCACAACTATATTGTGCAAGTTCTATATTGAACAAGTAATTAATATTTCCTGAGGTATACAAGAGGGTGACAGTGCAGAACAGTTCATATTTCGTGCAAAAAATAAACCAATCTCATTACAAAGTTTCATTATAAACAATCTTAAACAATAAATACCGCGTATTTATTTCTATCAAAGTAGAAAGAAACTTATGGTACACCCTACTAATTTAACTACTCGATGACTCCTTTCAAAGCGTCCACCGAGTATCGTAATAACTATAATCATCGAACATGCATGTTCATATAATTCAAACGTTTTTTGATCGAACACCCATCGTCGTAACGCCAGAGTTAAATTGATGTTGTAGCGCCTTCGTCCCGAGGCAACGATAAATCGATAATGTAGTGATAGATAGAGCTGAAAATGAAGTTCGTAGAAAAATATCAAAGGGTAGGTTCAAACGAAGCGTTCGTTCAACGAGTCATGAGCGAACACATGTTACATATATCGATCTGTGCGGCCGAACGAGTTGATGTACGCGTTCGAATAAAGTTAAGGCGACCGGTCGTTTAGTATGGATTTGTTGCCTTATACGATTACGTATGCACGTCGAGTTGAATGTTATAAGCGTTATGACTCGTGACTGTCATAAGATGTTACATTGTGCGTGGCTTCCCCCTGTTATACCTTGTCTCTTTTTTTCCCGAATAATCGTATCGATCATCCTCCTCGTCTGCCGTTGCTTCTTCTTTTCTTCGTTGGCTGTCGTTACTTCTTCTTTTCTTTGTTGTTTGCCGTTGCTTCCTCTTTTCTTCGTTGTTTGCTGTTGCTTCTACTTTTCTTCGTTGACTGTCGTTACTTCTTTCTTTTTGACGTGTGTCGTTACTTCATTTTTGTGGTGTTTGCCGTTGCTTCTTCTTTTCTTTGTTGTCTGCCGTTGCCTTTTCTTTTCTTTGTTGTTTGCCGTTGCTACCACTTTTCTTTGTTGTTTGCCGTTGCTTCTTCTTCCCTTCGTCGCCGAGAGGGTTCTTCATCGATTCAAGAAGGTTACTTATTCAGAGATATGTAAGAGGTGAATGTGTTTGTAATTTTTGCTTATTTGATAAATGCACGCTCCAGTACAATTGTCAGGTATTTTAAGTATTTGCACATGGACGATTTAGTGTTTCGAAATTTCAGAACAGAATTTTTTGAATTGTTGAACTTCAGAATGTCAAAATTATAGAACCTTGGGGTTTTAGAACTTTGAAAATTTCGGAATTTCAGTAGTTCAGAATTTGGGACTTTTGGAATTTGGAAATTTGAGACTTCGAAGATTTAGAATTTCGGGGTTTGGAAATTTTGGCACACAACAATTTTGCGATTGCAGATTCTTAAACTTGTAGAACTGTAGGATTTTGAGAGTTCGGAATTTTGGGACTTCCGGAATATGAGATTTTTGAGAATTTGAAATTTCTAATGTCCAGATCTTGGAACCTTGAAATTATGCAATTTCCGAAGTTTAAAATATCGAAACTTGCACACATCAGAATTTTGAAACTTCAAAAATTAAACTTTGGAACCTTCTTTTTCCTGATTCCTCATGACTCCGAAATGTTGAAGCTTTAAAATCAAATAAATTTATATACTCATACGCTATTAACGTTTCCAAAATAATTTTAATTATATTTTTATGAATTAAAAATATGTAAAAGATTATAACGTATCATTTCTTTTTCTAACTTTAAATAAAATCACCTTTGAAAATGTTAAACCCGTTCTCCAAAAGCGACCCACGAAGAACACAATTTTCAAATATATATTAATAATAGAGAATAACAAATGTTTCGTATTTTGATTAACTTTTATCTCTTCCGTTTCAGAGCTGGAACTCGGTACACAATTAGTTGTCGAAATGTCCGGGCAACAAACCATCTTGCAGCATCCCGTCACGATGGACAAGATGGAACGGTAAGTGATTTTCCGCGTCTTCTCTAAATTTTATCATCGAATTCTAGCTTGATCGTTCGACGTTTAGTCTCTAATTAAGCTTTCACGATCCGTGGGATTACTCGCGGTCGAATTTGCTCTCCTCCATGGGACAGAGAACGAATTTCTTTACTCATTTAACTTCGATCTTAAATCGACAAAGATTTCAAGGAAACCTTTCCAAATTTCGTGATTCGATATAAAAAAAAAAAACCGTGCAGGGATCATTCGATCGCTCTCTCTAGAAAACGCTAAAAGTCGAGATACCAAAACTCGTCGGTATAGTGTTGGCCGTGTTCAAAACGGCGTGTACATCGATAAAGCGAAATTATATGCAGCGAAATTTTCGCGTGCACGAAAGAGATTGTACGTATCGTTGTAAAACGCAACGGCATCGTCGAACAATGCGTTGTTCAGCGTCGAAACGGTGCCACCGTCTCCCACGCGTCAACGCGTAGATAACGTCAGCCGTTGTTTTCCCGAAAGTTTGCAATGGCACGTCCTCGAACGACTTCCCATATCAACAGGACAAAAGTGCATTTCGAAACAGCTACGAGTGCTGGCAAACGTTCACGAAGGAGATGACGTCGAAGATCGATACGCTTTCGCGCTGGGACTCCGTTAACGCGGTCGGATATAAGGGTGTCTTGGTTCCTTTGCTAAGGGTGGGAGTGTTTCACTCGAGGTATGAGAGACAGAGAGAACGAGAAAGAGAGAGAGAGACCGGGAGAGGCTTTGTTTCATCCCCTTGTCGAACTTGGACGAACGGTTATTGCATAATTGAACGATTCTCGGGGAGGCCATTCACACGGGATGCATTGCACTATTGTGTCGCTGCTCGGCGAAATTATTCAACGAGTATGCACGCTTTGGAATAATAATTTGCAGAGCTGCATACACGATAGCACCGTTCCAGCTGGAAATACAAGCTTTTACGAAGATAGCGACCTAAGGATTTTATTATCTTGGAACTTTTGAATGAAGCGATTTTTCGCTCGGAATGTACATAGATTATTGGCGGCTAGGGATTTCTGTCTGAGAGTTTTCGAACTGGTGTGTTTGGATCTAGGGATTTGTTTGGTCCGAGGGCTGCTGGAAACAGCAATTTTTCGATCTAGGGATTTTTGTGTTCCGGGGGCTGCTGGAAATAGGAATTTTGCGATCCAGGGATTTTTGTGATCCGAGGGGTGCTGGAAATAGGATTTTTGCGATCCAGGGATTTTTTGGATCCGAGGGCTGCTAGAAATAGGAATTTTGTGATCTTGGGATTTTTGTGATCCGAAGGCTGCTGGAAATAGGAATTTTACGATCAACAGATCTTCGAACCTTGAAATTTCGAGAGGTTGGAATTTTTCGTTCTAGGAATTTTTAGAAGTTCGAATTTTTCACTGCAGGGATTTTTGGATATATGGATTTTTGATCAAATGATTTTTCAGCAAACATTTTCGGATTTACAGATTTTTTATCCAAAATTTGTATCTAGTGATTTTTATGGTCTAAAGCTTGTTGAAAATAGGGATTTAAGAATCTATGAGTTACAGAAATTTTGAGATTTAGTTATTTTAATGATCGAAGTATAAAGGATTTCTGGATGTAAGAATTTTTTGATGGATGAATCTTTTAATCCAGGAATTTTAGCCGTGATCTAGGAATTCTAGGAATTTTTGTGATTATGGTTGAGATTTGGGGATTTAAAGGTTTTTGAAACCAGGTATTTTAGAACCTTTGGACTTCCGAACGCGGGAATCTTTGAATCTAGAGATTTTTCTGACATAGATTTTCGAATTCGAAGATCCTTTCTCACCCACGAATTGTTTCAAATAACGATTCATGGATCCACTGATTTCGAGATCTAGGGATGTTTTTATTCTACGTAGTGTGTTGACATTTAACTCGATGCACTTAGGATCGTAGTTTCACACATTACTCACAGTATTCAACAGATTATATGAAAAGTCCGATAGTATTTACAACAGCCCCTACAAAAGTGGCAATATAACGAGAGTTCACCCGTATATTATCCGAAACGTACTCAAATAAACCGTAGTTATTTCAAGACATCGAAAATTCAAAGAACCCTCGAAAACAACTTTGCAAAGCTGCATACGAACGAAATAAATCCGCATATCGTGCTTGTTCATTAAAAAAACAAAGGCAAGATACGGTATAAATTTGTCATAAGGTATACCCGTACCGGATAGTCGTATAAGAATGAAGCTCTTGCGTGCGATGGTAGGATGTATTCATAATTCTAAACCGCGTGCAAAATTCGTGAAAAATATACGATATGGAGTGCAAGATATGCAAAGCAGCTCGTTTCCTCTGGCGTGCCGTTTCTGTTTCAAACTTGCTCATCTAAAGTTTCGCGGAACGTGTCGGGGCTTCTCGGTTTGTCCTATTTCGCTGATTCTTCGGAATCGAAGCTGACGTCGAGCCCATGTATCTCGAAGGAAATATGGAGTCCGAGAGGATAGAAAGTCCTGGACAGGATGGCAGCGGTGGCGTGTATTAATGTTAACGGAAGTATCGTTTATCTTTCATGGTCTGGATCCTTCAGCTCGAAATAGTTCGATTCGGAAAGTAACTGCTGTGGCTTTCTCTGATCTGCGTCGATGATTCACCCAGTGACGAATCGATCGAGAAAATGCATTTGATAATCGATACGATATAATTCGAGCACTTTCGAATACTTTCTTTCGTAGATCCTCGGTAATCGTATTTCTAGTCTGATCGAAATTTCGGTATCGCAATTCTTACTTTAATGGTGCAGTTGGTTTCGGAAAAAAGTGCGTTGAGAATTATTAGATTTTATATGGATTTTATTATTATGACACTCTAGGTTTTTGGAGAACAGTTTCGAACGAGATATGGTAGGGTGGGATTTTTTCCGGAGTAAGGATCATGTAATTTGTAAAATAGGAATTTGGGATTTGAGGATTAAATATTTTGAAACTTTCGGTGCTTTAGAAATTGAGGATTTAGAAATTGGGATATTTGATATTTGGAAATTTAGAAATTTTAGAATTGGCATGTTGAGCAATTCGGAGTTTTCGAAATTTTCGATTTAGAAATTCGGAAATACGAGAATTTCAAAATTTGGAAGTTGTAAATTGGATAATTTGGAATTTCTGGAACTCGGAATTTTGAGATTTGGGGATGTGGAAAAATGAAATTTCAAAGTGGGTGCTTTCTAAATTCGAAAACTTGACATTTTACAATCGTGGGAATTTGGAATTTAGAAATTTGTAAATTTGTGAATTGAGAATTAAGCAATTTGGAATTTTGTGGTTTAGGAATTTAGAAATTTGGAATTTTTGTCATTGGGGATCTAGAAACTTGATATTTTTGGAATCTGAAATTTTAGGAATTCAGCTTTTTGGAAATTGAAGATTTAGAAATTCGGAAGTTCGAGAATTCAGGGTTTAGAAATTTGAAAATTTGGAAAATTTAATAACATTGTAGTGTGGAAAATACATAACGAAGTTCGTCCAAGAAAAGTCTGTCGATAATTTTAAAACGAGATTACATAACTTTTCTATTCTTTCCTGCACAGAGGACATAATTAGTAAAAAAAGGAATGCGAAGAGGAGACATTTAAACGGAAACGAATGCCACGTTTCATGGAAACTGCCCTTCTCGCGCGATTATTCACGGTTAATTATCGCACGTGTTAATTACCGGCGTTGCGGTTACCGCGAGTGGGCGTGCATACGGGTTCCCGACTTGTCTTTAGATATGATAAACAACTATGACGGTCGGGAAAAAAACCAAGCATAATAATGATTAGCTCACAGGCGTGCTGGCTCATTACGGGCTGGACCTTGCGTCGCGAGCTGCGAGTTGCAACGGTGACTGGATCAAGTTCAATACTTGATAGCGGTTTTGTAATCGTATCTGGACTTAATGAAAGCTCGTTTCGATCCTGTCCAACGGCTAAGTAGCTTATTATGTGCTTATTAACGATAGATGCGAACGATTTATTTAATTATTAGTATATACTTATTTATTTGATTACTTAATTTTAATTTATTCAAACAAGCAATTACCATATCATCAACTTGAAATTTTGCAACAGCGATAACATGAAAAATTCGATGCGTTATTTAAACGGTCGAGTAGATCGCGAAGAAGTTGGTCACCGGGATTGTTTCTCTCGTCATCGATCAGTTTCTAAACTCGTCCGCTGCAACTTTTATGAATCCGTCGGTGTCACGGACGGTCCGCTTGTTTTCGTTGTCGTAAAACATTTCCAGGCGACAACGTCTGGAATTTTCCCGAGATCCTTGCGTCCCATTTCCAGAGCCTCACAAGGCGACCCGAGACGATGTAATCGCACATAAATTTCCTTTCTGGCGACGAAATTCGATCTTTTTTTTCCTTTTCGTTTTTTTTTTCTTTTTTATTTTTACAAAGGTCGCATAAATTATTACGTGCATCAGATTATTAGCGGCCGAGGTACTTTATGTTCGTGGCATTTTAAGCTATCTTCCAAAGCGTTCACGTTACTGCGGCTATGTAGCGAATGGTTCCATAAATTGAATTATAGAACTCCGCAATATCAAATTAAATTAGAAGAAAATTTAGGGAGTATTGATATTACTGTAGCACTTAAGGAGCATTAATGTCACTACATTACTTAGGAAATATTAATATTGTTATATTATTTACGGGATATTAATATTAGTGTATTATTTAAGGAATATCAATATTGCTGTATTATTTATGGAGTATTCGTATTAATACATTAATTTCGAAATGAAACATGTGGGATATCCAAACTGGGGGGATGCAGGTCATCCTTAAGATCCCCCTAGGAAATTTCTAGCATTTCAGTAATATTTTCTTACAATTCCTCAGGTTAGCATAAACTGTTACGTATTTCCCTAGGTAACGAAATGTTACGTATATCACTCACCTAAGATTTTTTTTCTGGTTCTAGGTTTACATGAAATGTTCCATAGATGTCTGGAACTAGCCTAACATTTTTTTAGCATTTCCCTAGATTCTCAATAAACTTCTCTACGATTAACATGTCTAAGATATTCTTATGATTCCTCTTGAATCTCCCTAAGATTTCCCTAGTATCATTCTACAGTTTTCCTGATAAGTTTCTAGAATCTTCCTAGTATTATACTAGAGAGTGCTAGGAATCACCATTTCGTGTTTTATAAAGCGAAATATGGTGTATTGATACGCTTGTTTAGATCTTTCACAGTCATATTATTTTTAATATAATTCGTTCATAATATGTTAGCAATATCGCGTTACATATTAAAATTTATGAAATTCTGTACGATCATGCACCAATTGCAACAACGTACAAGAAGCACAGTGATATTCACTCGCAAGCGGAAAATCGTCACTGAAATTGGAACATGCTCTTTGAAACGGTAACAATCGAGGTGAATTCGAGATCTCGGGCGGCATCGTGTAATATCATAAAGGGAAAGTTGGCGATAGCATTGTCTGAATTTTGAATCTGCGACGCAAGGTTACATTTAATTACTGCGAGTCGAATATACAAATGAGAACGACCATTAGAGAGATACCCAGTTAGAGACAAACTCCGTTTATTATCATTGTCTCGCTGGAATCACGAATCGCCGATGTTATACTAGAAGTGCCGGCATTAAATGCATGCTTACTTCAAAACTGAAAATAAAGTAGAAAAATAAATAAATGAATATTGCAGCATCACCTAACATATACAACCATTCAATAGCTCAATAAAACATGACAGACATTTTGACAAAAGGACAGCAATAAAATTTTGTAATAAAAAATGCCAAACCCGAAACCAGTCATTTTGACTGGTTGGTAGTTCTAGTGTTAATTTCCAGCAGCCAATCCAGCAACAATCGAATACAAAGAATATTCTTGCACGATTAATACAAATTTTTCGCTCGCGAAACGAACCTACGGAAACCTTCGCACAGCGTATGTTTAATTAGGCAATTAAAATTCTTAATAGTCCCAGTGGTGTAACGAACGCGTTAACAATCACGCGATAATTAAACCAGCTGCTGTAACGATATCACTCATAAAAGGAAAACTGTGTATTATCGCGGATAAAGTAACGCGATCTCTTCAGTTTTCGACAACTTCGTTAGAAATAATATTCGTCATTAACTTTCCTCTTTTCGTTTTTATGACACACTCGGAAAGTTGAAGGGTTCCCTCCTCATTAAAAACTGACCCAGTTAACTGATCAAAGCGAAATAATTAGGCCATTATTTGTACGATAATGAAAGGATTATTCGCTAATTAATTGAGTAAAAGCGTGCCGCTAGAAAATTTTAACTCGTTCATTTTTAGTAGCAGAGGATACATTTTCAAGATCGTACTTTTGCGTGTAAATGGACGATTGTTACTGTCGTTATGGAATTTGGGGAATTCAAACTTGGAGAATCTAGGGTATTGTTGATTTTGAAATTCGGCAATTTAGGTATTTCGAAACTTTGGGATACGGGGAATTTATGAAATTTGGTGAACTATAGAATGTTGGAAATTTATGTATTTTTAGTTTTAGTTATTCAAATATTCAGGAATTTGAGGATTTGAGGGGTCACAAATTCGGGAAATTTAAAGAATTTAGGGGCTCCGAAATTTCGGAAATTTAGCGAATTTCAGGATTGAGGCCTTCCTGAAATGTGGAGGATCTGAGTCTTGGCATTTTAATGGAATTTTTTTGAAAAATTTGAACGTGTGAAATTCTGAAAATGTAGAAATTTGGGTAACCTGAAAATTTTTTAGAATTTGCGAAATTTGAGAATATGAAAATGCGAGCAATCTAAATGTTCGAGTTTCTAATATTTACAACATATTTTTTCATTTGAAGATTCATTTTCTAACAATCTGCTCACATGGAACGTTGCAATCGACGCTTTCCTTTCTCTAGGAAAAACGAGCGTGTTTAAGGTTCGAGTAAGAAAACCAACTCGGTTTTCACCTAGTTCGCAACGTGTTTCATAACCGTTATACGATGAATCTGTGATTATGATCATTGAACGGCTAGGAAACATAAACTATGTACTTATAAAAAAAAAGAACACGAAACATTTATGACAAAATCGAGTTACTTTCTCTTTTAATCTACTTGCGGATTAAGGATTATGGGTTAAGAGATGTTTTATGTTGATGTATAAAATTTGTATGTATCGTTAAATACTCATAATTTGTGAATTTCTACTTTGATTTATTCCACAATTTATTCAATAATTTTGTTCAGAAATTTTGAACTTTGAAAATTGGACATTTAGAAATTCGGAAATTTGGAGATTTTGAGAATTTGGGATTTTGGAAATTTGAGAATTTAGAATTTTGGGAATTTCGGGGGTAGAAATTTGGGAATTTGGCGATTTAAGCACTTTGGAATTTTTGAACTTCGGAATTTTGGGGTTATGGAATTAGAAGCTTGGAATTTTGAAAATTCGGGATTTAGAAATTTTTAAATTCGTGACTTTGGAATTTTTGGAATTCGGGATTTAAAAGCTCGATAATTCGAGAATTTGGTCTTTTTCGAATTTGGCATTTTGAAAGTTGGAACTGTAGAATTTTTGAAATTTTATGGGGTTTGGACTTGAAAATTTACAAAATTGAATAATTTGAGAATTTAGAAATTTGAAAATGTTAGAAATGTTGAAATTTAGAAATATTAGAAGTGTTGCAAATTTGGAAATGTCAGAAAGATTGAAAATTCGAGAATATTAAGATTTATAAATGCAGAAAATTGAAAACACATAAAATAAAGTTTTCGCGTTCAAAAGTGAAGAACTTGAAAAACTTCTGCGCCGTAAATAAGTGCAAAAGACGCCAAAGTAGTCGTTCGTATACGATAAAAATCAACCTTCTTCAACAATTGCCACGAATTCGCATATTCTGAGTCACTTCCTTGCCACGCGCGTGTGCACGTTTTTTGTTTGTTAGTATCCTTCAAAGCGTTACCAAACTCGATTCTTGTGCAATCATGCGAGTTTGGTAATAAGTTGAACGCTATACTTTTCGGTCGCGTGTAACAATGAAATGAGAATCGTTAAGTATGTATCGTGTCACGTGGTCGAACAGCTGTTTCGTGTCAAAAGGAATAAAAGACCCGTCGCCATGATGCCGTAAATCGCATTATTTTAAAAACGGACTTTTCTTCCAACTTCTCAGCAATTTTCTGAATATAAAAGAAAAAATAACGTGAAACACTTAACTTACGTGTTCGTAGCAAGTCACAAGTTGCTATTTCGAATCGTAATTATTCTACATAAAAAAAAAGTAGTGATAATTAATAATAGGAAAACAATAACTTCGAAAAAGTTCATCAAACATTTCAACCAAAAAGTGTTATTATCTGCCACTAGTAAAAATACTTTCGAGTGCAAAGAGTTAAATAAACTTAAACGCTCAGGCGTATCATCCTAAAAATTTTCAACGTTCCGAATTACGTTCTCGTAAAACAAATGTTTGCTGCAAGATCATGCATTAATTAAATAAAATCGGAGGCACTCGATCGTCCGGTGCCTTCGGCTTTATTTAATTAATGCATGATCTTGCAACCAATGTTTGTTTTACGCGAACGTAATTTGGAACTTAAAAAGGTTCCATATTACCATAAGAGGAGATGCTGCAAATTTTCGTCGCATCGCGATCGAAATCGAAGGTTGGGGTCACAAAATGCACGTATCCGGAGCGAAATTAGCTGGAGACAACAATTTCAATTTCCACGTGACTGTGACTAACACTGAGGTGATTCGACGATGGTAGCCTTCATTGTGCGCGCAGCTTGTTGCAATAAGTAATTGGTCTTTGTTGAAAACGCCGCTCCGTTCATGCGCATTTTTGTTAGCAGCCGGCTTCGGGAAACAGCGTATAGCCGTACGTCGCCGGACAGTGTACAGTCACCAGCAAATCTCACTGGTCCTAGGGAAAACATGACTATCGAGGAGGACAAAGATGTTCCGATAGTTGATATTCGGAGATTTTCTGGAGCTTAAAAATTTCAGGTCGAATTGAGAATTTGGGGAATTTCGAGGTTTAGGGCTGTACGGATGCAGATATCTAGAGATTCGGGGATCTAGCAATTTAAGGTCTCAGGAATTTGGGAATCCAGAGACACGGGTGTCTAGGAATGCAGTGATCTGATAATTTAGAGCTACATATTGGGAATTTAAGAATCTGGGAACCAGTTCTAGGTATCAAGAGATTTTTCATTTAGAAATTTTTTCTTCTACGACTACCGGGATCTAAAGATTTTGGGACCTACGGATATCCAAATCCAGAGATATCTGAATGTACGGATTTTAAAATCTAAAAATTTCTGTAGCTAGGGATATGGAAATGTTGGAATATCGGAGGCTAGGGATTTGGAAATCGAGGGATATTCGAACCTCGAAATATCGAGATCTAGAGATACCAGAATGTTGGGATATCAAAACCTAGGGATGTTGACATGTTTAAATATCGGGATCTAGAACAATCGGAATATTGGAATATAAGGGCATACCGGAATGTTGGGTCACCGAAATCTAGGGATGTTGAAATGTTTGAATATTGGGATGTAGGGACATCGGAATGTTTGAATATCGGAATCTAGGGATTTTGAAATCTAAGAATATCGGAATCTAGTAATGTCGAGATCTAGAGATATCGGGATGTTGAGACATCGGAATCTGGTTATGTAAGAATTAAATAAATCTAGGTATCTGAAATTCAAGAAATTTAGGACTTTTGGAATTGTGCGAATGGTAAAATTTGAAAGTTTATGTTTATACAGCGATTTACGGCTATTTTTGGAACTTGGATATATGGAAAATGAAAAAAATATATGGAAAATTCCAAAGCTTGAAAATGTATGGAAAATGAAAAAAAAATATTGAAAATTCCAAAGCTTGAAAATATACGAAATTCGACATACGAAAATTTGAAATTAAAAAATGTACAACCGTGCGTACTTATTCGAAGGAAATCTGCGTTGCACGCGACTGTACGTATCTCGGACCGATGTATGGGCTCATTGTGACTCATTCGGCGCTGTCGCTCGATACAAACTCGCCTTTCTGTACGACACGGTGCTTCTTACCTATTCGCGATCGTTACCGGTTACGTAGATCGGATCGATTCTATACTTTCTCACGGTTTTCAACTAATTCGATAATCCAATACTTGGAAGCAGTCGAGAGAGGTATTGAAAGTTAATTAGCACGGAAGCGCATGGTCTTGGGACGTTCGAAGACGCGGAAGTTCGGACGCTCGAAAATTTACTGATTTGCTCACATGAAAATTTCTAATACTATAGTCGCATATTAAATAGTTAGAAACCTGAAAATGTGCAATTTTTGTTAGCATTAATTTTCTAAAAAACTGTACGTCCCAGAGAAAAATGAATTTCAGGTTCATATTCGACTCGCCAAAATTGACAAAAATTTGTGTAATAGAAAATAATTTCCACAAGATCGATCGAACTTCTCAGTCCGAAATTTTTCGAGGTCCCACTCGCCGGTAACAAAATTCCTTTCAAAGGGTTAAAACGGACACGTGTTCGACGTCGGCTATCAAAGCGCGTAATTCAGCGTCAACTCGACGCTTTACATGCGACACGGGTCCCTTGTAAATAGAACCGAAGCACGTCGGGGCAAAAACCGAATCTCTTAACCCAGAAATAGCTGCGTTTCGCGACCGTGTCATAAACCTCCGACAAATTTCATCCCCTCGTTCGCGTGTATACATACATATACCGGCTCCGGTAAAACACGGCTCAGTACCTTCGTAAAAACGCAGTCACGTAGCATCGTTTTCGTGCCGGATCCCAACGACGATACGCGTCCGCGTGTGTACGCGGACAAGGAGATGGCGAGAAACGTGGCCCGTTCGAAAAACAGCGGAGCTCGTTTCGTCGTTGAACACGATGGCGCCGAGAAAACCACTCGAAGCTGTGCGGATATTTTCAAGCACGAGGGAACACGTTCGCGAGGGCTCGTCGTTGTTACGCTTCGCTATCGGCTTTTCTAAAGCGTTCGTGTACCCTCCAGCCAGTATATTTGCTTCTTGGTTGCTCTGCGCAAATTGATATTCCGATTAATCGATGCAGCATTGCACTCTTAATAATGATATCGCTTATCCATCGGGGTCTAGGAGCATTTGCTCCTAGGATTATCGTAATCTAGGAAAATTGGGTCCAGGGACTCTATGGTCTGGGAATATTGGGATCTAGCAAAATTGTAAT
The DNA here is from genome assembly GCA_947623535.1 of Coelioxys conoideus. Taxonomy (NCBI): domain Eukaryota; kingdom Metazoa; phylum Arthropoda; class Insecta; order Hymenoptera; family Megachilidae; genus Coelioxys; species Coelioxys conoideus. Next base: position 9,906,241 of record OX392455.1, on the reverse strand, counting down.
CCGGGGATCTTTTAATTTAAGGATGTTTAAGGCTTAGGGATATTTGAATGTTGGAATATCAGGGATTAGGAGTATTGGGATTTATGAATATCATGACCAAGGGATATTGGGATTTGGGAAATTTGGAGACCAGGGAAATATGAACGAATCTTCCAATTTTCAAATATACAACTCCCAAAATTTTCTGAATCCCCAAATTCCTAGATATCCCTAGATCTTTGTGTCCTCGCTTCTCAAACATCCTAAATCATCTTCAAATTTGCACTCTCTCAAAATCCTAAGCACTTACAATTCCTAGATCTGCAAATTTCTAAACCGCCGAATCTCTAGATTTCCATACCCCTAATCTCCAACAATCCCCGAGAAATCAGTAATCCTCGTTATCTCTCGTTATATTCCCTAGAAAAGCAAGATTTGCTGACACCGTATGCTGTATAACATAACTCGCGTCCGGTCGAATCGGTGACGCATCGTATAATGTCGTATATACATATATTACGAACACCAGTTACTCATCGCGTGCGTCATACGTTGTCTGTAAAGTATAGCGAACGACACACCGTATGCGTCACGCGGTTGTCATAGTCAGCCATCATGCGAAATTACTTGGTGCGATTCATACGAGCTGTCACTCGTTACCGCGTATGTAAATACGTAGCTTTCGGCTTAATACGCGCATATGGGCCACGCGAGGAGCAAATGGGCGCAGATTCTATTTACACTACGGGCTTCGCAGAAACTCTCACCCTTTGCTCGCCGAAACTAATAACGCAGTTAACGCTAGATTTACGGACGATTAATGACCATTTATACTTAAATCGAAATTAAGGTACAAAATTTGTATGTGCGTCGCAGCGTCCACAATTATTTTAGTGACGAATGAACGACGCGTGGAATTATTAGCAATCCCGACAATTACGATTAGTGGACTGTATGGTATGATATTGTAATTTCGAAACAATTACAAAGAATAATTGAACTTTATTAGTAACTGGCGGATAAATATAAATGTTTAAGTACAACTAATAAGTACTAAACTAAAATACTATAAACTGGATATATGTAAACTAAGGGAAAACTAGAGACTGTATGTATATTGTTCGAAAACTATGGAATGAATGAAATTTCGAAGCTTCTCACAAACCAAGAAAGCTTCGGGGTGGGCGTGGAGATTTTAGGCAAAGGAAGGGAAAAACTGCAACTATTTTCGGATTGGTTAATCTAATTAGGGCGGAATGGAGATGTGGAGAGGGATAGAGGCGTTTCCAAAATGTCCGTAGTCAGTAATAAATTTAAGGAATACCTCGACATCTATAGAATATACAAAACAAAGACTCTAGTACTAAGGCGAAGGACGATGAAACCCAGATGGGACTAAACAAGACACGAAAACTCTGAACGCAATGTAACGATTCCCTGGGTCTTATTTCTGCTACGGGACAAACAAACCTCTTGACATCCTAAATCTAAAGTGGTCGAAGGGACGAAAAATCCGATGCCTATTGTATGTAACAAAGTTTGGGTGGTCGCCTAATTGGCGCTATGCTTAAAGTAATTTACGACCGAACAAAATTAAATAACTGATGGACGATACCTAAACTAAATCACACAATGATTCTCTATTACGACGGATAATTTATATTTGAACGGTAGCTTCTTACAAATTTTTGTAATTTAAAATAAGCAATCTAATATCCGTCATTTTTACGGTTATCGTAAATCTAGTGTTAATCGCGGCTCGGGGCGTGTGTACACTGCCGCTCAAAAATATGTGGACACTTAATTCTAATAACTATCTCAAAAAATTACGATCTCTTCGGTAAATTTGATTACCAATATGTATTTCAGTTCGTGCATGGTCGGTGAACATATTCTAATAACGATTTGTTAAATATCTTACCGATTATGATAAAAAATAATTACACGTGTATATCTTTTACATTGTATATCTTTGTGTCTACATATCCGTCGCGTGCTTTTATGACCGCATTTACGAGTCGTTTCATTACTTCGGCATCAATAAGGTTCCACACAGATTCTAAGATCTCCCAAAAATATTTTTCGGATTTGAGACACTGTTTTCTTACTTGCCTGTCTATGTGATCCTACAATTCGGAGTTCTCTTGTAATTGCTATCAACGATTTCTACATATTGCGGGGGTGTGGTTCGGCTCGTTCTCGTGCATAATCGTGAAGTTATTTGTTTAATTAGCGATACTATTTGTTAATAAAAATATATGTACATCTTACATCACAAATTTCACGAACACGATAGGTGTCCACATACATGTGAGTAGCAGCGTAGATGCCGCTACCGAAACGTTTGGCACGGTTTCTTTCGGTTCCGTTTATTGCCATGGAATTTTCATCGCGGTAGAAGCGGCATAGACGTTTTATGGTTCCGGCTAACGGGCGATGGTTCGCTGCTACCATCGGTATTCGTATTTTCGCAATAAACGTCCGTGTTATTGGCAGCACGACCCTGCCATTATGCATCGAATCGTCGTTTCTTTTTGGCACAGTGACACGCGGTCCCTCCATGGTGTACTGTTTAACTCTTTGAGACACAGAATTTCAGAAAATAAAATAGACCCGTGTTGCACAGAAATTTTATCGTGTTTCTAATTAACCCTTTGCACTCGAAAGCATTTTCAGTATGGCGCATGATGAGTGTAAAACTTTCGAGTTGAAAAGTTTGATAAATTTTTTTGAAATTATTACTTTTTATTAATAATTGCCAGTATCGTATGTTTAGGCATCGCGTGTGTGATACTTAAAATATACTTGGAAGTTATTTATTTTAACCAGTTAACCGTGGCGCCCCTTTTCGAGAACGTGCACATATATGTGTCGTGAAAATCGACGATAATGAGTGCTCCAGGATGCATAAATTTGTCACAAATTATTTGTACATTTTATTTGTTCGTTTCACTGCGTTGGCTTCCAAATTTTCCAAACATCTTAGAATCTAAGAAAAATTACAGTTTAAATAACATTTGCAAAACTTACAATTCAGGTAACCAATGGTAACTAAATTTTATCCATGACGGATATAGTCGTCAAACACACTTAACTGGTTAAACTGTTGCTTCGAGAGAAATGGCGATTGTGGGGCACCTCTCGAGTACAAGGATTAACAGGGTTAACTATTACATTTTCAATAACGAAGTCAGTAATAATTAAAGAAGTCGATTCTCGTTAATTTACGAGAAGCGTCTGCACAATTTGTGACAATTAGAGTTTCATCGGTTTAAAATCGATCCGTCAACAATCACAAATTTTTCAACCCCTCGTCGAGCATCGTCGGAAAAGATTCGAAAATACGCTTTTCGAAAGAGCACTCGAAAGCAAGTTCATTTTGCTCTCAACAATGGCAGCGATGATAGAACCAAGTCGCCGGTGCTATAACATTCCAACGGGCAAGAAGTTCGCCGGAAATTGAATCGCGTAACGAAGACAAAGACCAGACACCCGTGACAATGGCCAGCTACGTTCCTCGACCGATTCAATTTCCAAGTTCCACGTACGAAGAGAAGTTGGTGCTCGCTTCACGAACGACAACTTTCTCCGATCATAAGCCGTGAAAGTCTAAACTCGATACTAATATCCATACGATTCGACTAACGGCCGTTCTTTAGAATTTCTCGTCGCGCCAGATATTGTCTCGAACGACGACTTTTACCGCGTTCCCGTAATTTCTTCTGTTCTTGTTAAACCCGCGGCGACTTATTGCAAACAACGACTGTGCCGTGCACTGTACGCTGTTTATCGACATAATTACGAAATAAAAAAAAAAATTAATTGACCGTCGGAGACTCGAACTCGTGCACAAAAGAGACGTTACGGTAGCTTTCTAACGTTTATCCGACTGCTCCATGATTTCTTCAAAAATTTATTTTGCAGTATCGAATATAAACCTCGTCGAACGTTTGATATTAACCCTTTGCGCTACGATTTTTTCGGCAAGTGCTTCGAACGTTACGAACTATTCACTGCTACAACATTAACCCTTTGCATTCGAATTGTGACTCACGCTCACCATTTTATTCGATACAGTAATTTGGAATAGGTACTCTTTAACTGCATCTATAGGGCTGCACGTGTGATATATGAACTTAAAGAAACAGCTAGTGATGGCAATTAATAATAGAAAGATAATAATTTTGCGAGAACTCATCAAGCCTTTCAACCAACAAGTTTTAAAGTTGCCATCTCCTACGAGAAAAAATACCTTAATATTGTATTCTGTACTGTGATTATCATTTTTTTAAATTTCATGTCAATATGATTTGAACATTATTTTCATAAGATGACTTTCTTTGAACATTAGTTTCAGTGTCATTTTCCAGTTCATGGAATTGCACGCTTGGAATTTTGTTATGTGTAAAACTTCACGTTTGTATTTTTATAGAATTCCACATTTAGATTTTCACTGTATACAGAATCCCACGTTTAGAATTTTACTATATATAGAACTCCACATTTGGGCGTTTTCTATATACAGAATTCCACATTTGGGCGTTTACTATACATATAGCTCCATGTTTAGATGTTTACTACACATACAATTCCACATTTGAATTTGTACTATACATAGAATATACGTTTATTCTATAGACAAAATTCATATGCACAAAAATATACAAAATTGCACTCTCACGAAAGCTGTACACTCCGTACTGATCGCAAATAAGAATGAGCTCGAAAAGTATTAAGATACGTTTGATCACGATATTTATCGTTAGCGGAGGATCAGATAACGGAGCAGAATCTCGTATTTCTTTCGAAGAATTAAAGGTGATATCCGAGGGTGATCGTTGAGACGAAATCACCAGCCACGTGCCGATCTGATACTTATGGTGCGATTATCCCAGGATTTCCGTTTCTGGGATCCTTTTTCTTGTTTCTTATCCTCGTTACATCCGTTCCGTTGATAAAAGGGATACGAACAGGGTTTGCGGCGGCTTTGGAAAGCAGGCCAGTAGCGTAGAAAGGGCGAAACGGGTGGGTGGGTGGTGGAAAGGACATTTAATGCGGGATCGGGTCGGGTCGAGGACGAGAATTGCACGAATTGAAGGACGACCCTGCCGTCCCATATAATTACGGCGGTTCTTTTGACCTCATCTTTTTTGGATTTTTTTTTTGCTCATTTACCTCATGATCACTATGTTCCATTTAATTCCGTGTAATGACGGCGAACATTCTGTTTGCCGGCACGGCTCGTTTCTTTGCAAGTTCCGGTGCTTGCTACTTCGTGCGATGGTATTCTGAAAACTTCCTGAATGCAGTTAAAAGCGAACTTTTTGTCAAAGAGAGAGTTCTCCCGTTGTTTCTTGAATTTTCAAGTTTCGCGACCAGAAAAGGGTGCCTTTTGTCCCGCGTGCGAGACAATTCAGCGGCGCACGCAATTCAAGCAGTTGTTTTTTACAGATTTTCAAGACTCCGTTGAAAATTTCTGGCAATTTTACTTTCTTTTATAATAATTTTACTGTGTGTTAGAAACGAATAAGGCAACATTTTGACAGAATTTTTAAGTTTTGGACTCAGAAAAGGGTAAGTTTTATTCCTGTATGTGGGACAATTCAGAGATGCACGCAATTAAAGTAGCCGTTTTTAATACATTTTCAAGACTTCATTCAAAATTTCTATCAACTTAACGTTCTTTTATAATAATTTCACAGCAAATTTGAAATGAATATGATGACATTTTCACGGAATTTTTTAGTTCTGTACCCAGAAAACGGTAAGTTTTATTACCGTATGTGAGACAATTGAGCGGTGCACTATTCAAACAGGTGTTTTAAATACATTTTCATAACTTCGTCCAAAATTTCTATCGCTTTTATCTTTTTTTATTATAATTTCCCTGCGTGTTATTAATAAATAATAAAGATAAATAAGATGACATTTCGCGTGAAAAGGTTTAGCAACGCGTTGACCGTGAAAATATTGACCTGTGCAAAAGTTGGAAAATGCAGAAGAGAAGTTCAATATCGCCGTGCAAATCTTTTCGTAAAAATCGGGCAGGAGAGTAAAGTGAATCGCGTATCGATAAAAAGAATCTGCTCGAATCGTCGTCGCTCTGAAAACATATCAGCGGTGCAAACTCGCCCTGTTGTCACAGCGAAATCTTGTATCATTCGATTCTAGTGGACGAAGGCGGAAAGTTTATTCAGCCAGCTAGCTAGACAGATTCAGTTTCGAGGACGGGATTCCCAGGGGTCAATAAAAGATAGTCACGAACCCTTTCAGCGGAAATAACGTTTGAGAGTCCACACCCGTGGCTCCTCCTTTACCGGCACTATTTTCGGGGATTTGATACGCGGAAAAGGAACCTGCGGTTCCCTTTCTAGGAACGATTTTTGTTCGCCAATATTTCGGTCGTGCTCGATAAATTTTCTGCCCCTCTGTTCTTCTCCTCCGTGCGTACTTTCCTCGCCATGCTCGTCACGCGACATCTTGGTGAAATATGTGCGAGCCATTTGTCTTCCTAACGGTATATTAGAACTTCTTTCTCGCTGCATTGTCACCGGCAGGCGATGAATCATGTTTGATTGCTATACTTTGGAAGATTCATCTCGTTCGGCTTCGGAGGAATTTCGTTGTCCCGGTGAATTAAGCCTCGTGGTGAAAATCGTGTGTATGTATTTGAAGGATTTATATCGCGACGTATCGTTATACATGTAGGGGAATTGGTGTTTCGGGGTGAAATAACACTTGATTCAATTAAAAGAATTAATATTATACTTTATTATAGTCTATTGTCGCTGGTTTACTATTCGCTATCTCTCTCTTTCACGCTGTTCGCTCAAGACTCTCTGATACACGCTGTTTCACTTTTCGCTAAACCATTCACCCCCGAAAACTATACATTCTTCCCCTCACACTCATCATGCATCCATTCCGAACATCCTCGCGATCATGTCCACCATTCTTATCGTTTTCCGTTCTCACGATCCTCGCACGCTCGGTCCTGTCAAACACTTTTCTTTCGCACCTCAGCCTCTCGAACTCAGTCGCACGCAATCACACTGTTTACCGTCGCACAAATATTCCATCGCTCACTTTTCCCAAACACACCTAATTACACGCAGCAAAAATATCCTCATCCTACATACATATAAACACTAGATTGCCGAATTTTAAATATCCATATACCTGTTTTGTCTGAAATGAGTCAGTTTGTCTCAAACATCAAAGATTGATGATTTTTGAAAAACAAAATTTTATTTTAAAGAAACTCTATTCAAAACAGTTTTTTCGTGTATATGTTCATACGCACATATAATGTACATTCCGTTTTTAAAATACTGTTTCATGCCCGTAGCATGTATCGATATATGCATGTATATTGCAACGTATCGGAACGCGTTGTTTCTTATTAGTTGTACCCATCGTTTATCGGTGCATGGGTAGTAACTACCGTGAAACAAAATATTTGCCAAGAAATTTCGTTTTAGAGGAAATTTAAAGGGAGCTTTCCAAACTTCCAGGGGGAGATTTACATGCAATTTAAGAGAAACGCAACAAAATCCGACACTTTCCGAGAAAATATTTTCTTCGACCCTCTTTGCTGCTCGGATCTCGATGCCCCCGAAAGGGGTGCGCGAATAATGTGTCCCACGAGTGCTCGTTGACGCTATCCCGTTGATCGCGTCGATGTTAATCAACGTAGAGGTAACTCATTAGACTCTAATGATTAAGAGTATCAGCTAGCGACACGAGAGGGACGAGGAGGATCGGTGACTCGGTTCTGAAGGGTCGTAACGGGCCTGGGTCTCCTCGGGATTTGCGAGATGGTCAGAGGAGCCAAGGAGGAGGGTTCGTACACTTAACACGCGTGTCAAGTGGCTTCTCGGAAGGGGTTAGGGAAAAGGGGGGTTGAAGGGGGCCGGGAACTCGAAAAGTGGAGCACGACGAAGAAGAAAAAGAGCTCCGTTCGTCAGGAAACTGGCCGTGGCGAGTTTTCTCCTCGCTGTCTCCCTTTCATTCGCCGTGGTTCTTTCTTGTCTTTTGTTTCTACTCTTCTCCTTTGCATACTGGGCCACCATTATTCCTACTTTTGCCCCTCTGTTGCCGAGATAAAGGAAGCCAAAGCGAGGGGGTCAACCTCGGCGAGTTTCCCTTTGTCTTCGTGGTAGGTCGCGAGAGGGTGTTCGAGGAAGAAAACGGGGGCTTCGTTTCGTGTGTATCCAAGATCTGAACGCTTTCTACCGGGTACCAAACGACCCTGGAGGGGATCTCGAGAGTTTTTCCGTCGCCTTTGCCGAAGCTAAAACAGCTTTTTCCAGCGTTGCTTCCGCTGACTAGTTGCTTTGCGTTCGCTTGAATCATAAATAACTTTTGTCGCGGATAAAGGACGCTCGCTTTTTCCCGCGTAACTCGCGCGGTTCGCTTAAAACGGGTTCATTCTTTTTCGGTTTTCCGGGTAACGAACTATCGAGAGTAAAATTGAATTTATCCGGAAAGAATGTATCCACTTATCAAGATGTATACAATTTTGTGATTTTTAGGGATTTTTAAAAATTAACGGTAAGAAAAAGGTAATGTTCAGAACTTTACAAATTTAAACAATCAGAAATTTGGGAACCGGAAAATTTGAGAATTGGGAAACCTCGAATTGGACAAGTTGCAAATCGAAATTCTCAAATCCACACGTATTCGCCTCAAAAATACCTATGTTCCCTCCACGTGTTGCATTCGTTGAAAAAAACCACGCACCTCACATGTTATGTCCCCTTTCGAATCACGCGTACATCACATAACACCTAAGATCGAGAAATGATTATACTTTTCGTCCATTCTCCTAATTGCACATCGTAATACGACGAATAGTAATATGATTTTCGCGCGTTCGTATCAACTAAATACGTAAGAATATTTCTGTACGAAAATAGTAAACGAAACGTCAGTTTTCACTAATAAAGATCTCGTCTACGTAGACAACGGATAATTATGCAACGACGCAATAAAAGCGATTTAAAGGCGAGCCTCGAATTCGAGGGTTAATATCGTGGCCGAGGCGTCGCATTATTTCAGCCAAGCGGGTGAAATTTCGTCGTGGAATGCGTGTTCGGGGTTCATGTTCGCCCTTCAGCCGTTATTTCGGGCAATGTACCCCGTACGAGGTGCGGCAATTAAATTACGACACTGAAGCGAGAAATGTGATTTATTGCAAATAAAGTTGCATTTACCTTTTATCCCCTTCACGCTGAAATTACCAAAGAGGGTCAAATGGCCCTTCTACAAATTTCCTACTTCAAACGACAAAATTTGTTAAGCTGGTTCTTGACGTTTATACTGATTGTCATGAAAGTAAAGAATCTATAAGCTTTTATGTTTCATGGTTTGTTCGTTTATTTTTCAACTTCATTTTTAACATCAAAATAATTATGCATTATACGTCGGTAGTTTTAGTGTTAAACATACTCTCCTCTGCAACGATTGCAACGTTGGATCGATGCGTATGATCATCACTTCGAACATCTTTCATAATCTAAGTTATCCAGGTATAGTGTATTATTCGTCTTCGAATGATCCTATGTGAGGGTCCATTATAATCGCTTAAACACCTACTATATTTCCAGGAATATAGCATTCCATTAAAAAAAATCGAGGTGACCTTGAAATTTTTGAAAATCCTTCGCCTAGAAAAAAACTACTTTCATGTTATGACTTTCCCAGAACCATTCAACTCTCGTAGAAACAGCTTTTTTGTATCTCTAAAAATAATAGAGAGCGGCACATGGGGCGCAGCATCGATGGAAATAGCATCGACCACTTACAGATGCTTAGGTATGGACAATTAGGCCTACCCTAAAGTTTGTAAGCTAGCGAAATTATTTTACACTTTTTTGCACGTGTCTAGTCGAATGGGCTAAAGTTATGTCGACGTTAAGTCTATCAAGGAGAGTCTCATTTCGTGGATTCCCGAAGGAACGCGAGTAAAGGAAACTCGAAGCTTTAATCGAACTTTCCCTGTTATCGGGGCGAAAGCTCCATCAGCCTGGTTATCGACGTCCTCCATAAGGGACATTGATGCAACTTTCTTCGTGACACTTCGTAACTTTCAGCCCGCGCGCGCTTTACAGCGTTTTTAAAAATGACTTTACTTGCTTGTTGTTCGTCCTCGTTGATTATAAATTGATATTCGTCGGATGAGAGTTTCTGCACGAGCAAATTTATCTTCGGTACTTCGCTGTTCTGTTATTTTATCGTCCTCTATTTCGCCATTTTTATCGACTTTCTACCGTTGGCGAAGTATTGTTTCACTGTTTCATTTTTGGACTCGTTCTATTTTGTCAGTATACTGTTAGTTTACTGTATGCTAGACTGCTTTACTACTATTTCACTATTCTGTTTTGACAATTTTGTAGTATTATGTTAGACTACTGTAGCGCCCCACTATTGTGTTGCGGCTCCACTAATTTTGTTATACAACTATGCCAGTTTGTTACTATTCTAGTAAGCTGCTAGCACACTCTGCTATTATAGTGTAGTAGATATAGCAGTGCCCAACCATTCCATTTTACTAGCCTATTATAGTACTCTATTCACTATATCGATCATTTTACTGTTCGAATATTCCATTTTACTACCCTATTAGCGACACCAATCATTTTACTATCCAACTGTTTCATTATTCTATTATACCACTATTCTGCTATACTAACTACTATGTTACTAGTCTACTACTTCTGTCGTCCAAACATTCCACTGTTTCTACTATTTCATTGTATCGCTCTGTCACTATGCTACTATTACACTATCCTACTATTGTACTATTTCATTAATTCCTCTGTACAAGTACATATGTCACTCTATTACTAGTACACTGCCATTACACTATTCTATCACAATACTATTCAACTATTGCATTATTCTGCTATTTCTACTATACCTTTATAATTTAACTCTTTCTCTCTGCAACTGTTCTACATTACACTAAAACGCTGAAACACTATTCCGTAATATTGCTATTCGATAATGCAATTACCTCCAACCATGCTTAATAAAATATTTGATGTCCTCAAGATACCTGTCGGAATCAATTTGAAACGTAAAACCTGACATCTAATCGAAAATGTCACTGGCGTGGACGACACAATAACCGTGGCTGAGCAAACACGAAAAGGCTACTAATGAAAACGGTCCCATTCACGAAGCGTTCCGTGAACACCATTCGGAAAGTAAGTTCGATAGACGATCGATCGAGTGATCCCGTGATTAGGCAACGGTACTCATCGGCCCATTTTCCACGTCATTCTACAGACACCGATGCATCATTTCCCTCAGGGTTGTTCTCTGGTTTAATCTCGAAGCACGGAGACCTTGCGCCAGAGAGGAACATTTTGTTCGCGGAGCCCGGAAGGTGCAGGATTCTCCCCGTTGAACATATTGAAACGCCCACCTGCCACCCGTGCGCCCTCGTGCCGTTAAATTAACGTCAAACCCAGATGGTATTTAGGCCAGCAACCCGTTCCGATGCTTCGTCTGTGTCTTCTCTTCGTTATCAAGGGCTATATCGAATGAAAAAGGGATCGCTCGTGAGCCGTTCGGTAATCAACCCCTTTGCGAGCATTTTTAGCTGAATTTATAGGGATTACGGCGTGGTAAAACGTTACTTGGATTTCAGCCCCTTTCGTTTGCGGATTTCTACGTTTACGAATCTGCGTCCTAGGTTGTTATATTCCAAATTGCGAAATTTGAGAATTGCCCTGATTTCAGAGTTCTGAATTAAAAAATTAGAAAATTCGCAAATTCAAAAATTAAGCGATTTCAAAACTTTGTTTTTGCGAAAATTCTAAATTCTTGAATTTTCAAATTCTATAATTGCTAATTCCCAGATTTTTAAATTCTAAAATTCTTAATTTACAAATTGTCACGTTCCGAAATCTATAATTCCCAAATTCTTAAGTTCCAAAATACCTAATTGCCAAATCTTCAAATTCCGAAATTTTTAATTGCCGAATTCTCAAGTTTCAAAATTCCTAGTCCCCAAACTCTCGGATTAAAAAATTCCTAATTCCTAAATTCTCAAATTCCAAAAGTCATAATCCCCAAACTGTCGTATGCCAAAATTCCTAATATGCAAATTATCAAATTCCAAAATTTTTAATTGCCGAATTCTCTAGTTCCAAAATCACCGATCTCCACTTCGTGAATTCTAAAACTCCTAATTGACAAATTCTCAAGTTTCAAAATTCCTAGTCCCCAAACACTCAAATTTAAAAATTCCTAAATTCTCAAATTCGAAAAATCGTAATCCTCAAACTTGGAAATCCCAAAATTCCCAAATTTCCAAAAACCCGCATTTCCGAAATCCGCAAATATCTCATGGTCCTCGAAAAGCTCTAAATTTCCGAACGTTTAATAACTCGATTTTCCAACAATCGCAATCGTTTCATCGATAAATCTGAAACGTATCTAAACGAAATGATTCGTGCCACATCCCACGGAGTATTAATTGCAATTATGCCCGTTATTAAACTTCCGACTATTTAACTCCACAGTATCCGGGTATCGTGGATAGCACAATAAAACGCAACAACCCATTGATTGGTAACCGCACGATATTAAACTTCGGGAACAATAAAATCGGGAATGTTCCTGTTGGGAAATCAATCCTGTTCGAACGCAAGATCGGTTTAACACCGCGCAAGTCGGTTAACCGTGGTCCGTTCTCGATCGGGCAAATAAATCCGCACGATGATGGTTCGATTGAAAAATCAGAAAGAAGACTTATTTGACGGTGTTATTTTCAACAAAGCGACCGTTTCGCGTTGGTGAATGAGCATTTATCGAATTTCGATGAACGTTAGCCTCGGGGCTGAGCCGGCTTCGTCGGTTTATCAATTTCCAGTTCTGTTTCGAGCTTGAGAAATTTATTGAGATGTCTGCTGCAACGTTTCGATTCGATTCGAGGGTTTTCGATACGATGGTTTGACTTGTTCTGAGAAATTTATCAACGAATATTCGTCGGATTCGATGAACCATGACGATTCTCTACGCTTTTATTGTTGAAGTTTTCTCGTTCTAGAAATATGCGATATCTAGGGATATTGGAATGTAGGGATATACCCTTCCAGCGATATCGAAACGCAGGGATATCCAGAGTATCTAGAGATACTCGAGAAGAATGGAATATCGGGGTCTAGGGGTATCGAAGTTTAGAGATATGGGTGCATAAGGAAATCGGAATGTACAGATGTCGTTATCTAGGGATATCAGTGCGTAAAAAAAATCGGTGTCTGGAGATACTTAGGTTTAGGATTATCGGAATGTACAGATGTCGTTATCTAGGGATATCGGTACGTAAGGAAATTGAGATCCAAGGATACCGCAGTCTGGGAATATCGGTGCGTAAAGAAATCGGTATCTGGAGATATCGGGGTATAGGAACTTCGGCGTTTAGATTTTTTGAAATGTACAGATATTGTTATCTAGGGATATTGGTGCGTAAGTAAATTGAGGCACCGAAGTATAGAAATATCAGTGCGTAAAGAAAATCGGGATCTGGCGATATAGGATATAGGGATTTGCGACACACTTGTGTCCGAACTTCCAATCTGGGTACTTGTACCTCATAGAATGATCCTAGACTTCGAATAATCATTCGAATTTAAAAACATGAGTTTGTCGGTAACTGTATGAAACATCTCACGCTGACAATTACAATACATGATTATCTGATCGTGAAATTATTTCTTGTTAATTGGCATTATTATAATTGTTAGTACCTATTCAAGACACATATCACATTGTACACATTGAGTTACACGAAAAGTTGATCTTCGTTAGATCTCATATTTAATTCGATTAAGCGAAGTGTACCGTATGAGTTTGAACGATAATGATCGAAACTGGCGTATCGTAACCCTATCGAAAAACAATACAAAGCTCAATCAGACGAATGTGTGAACCTTTCGTATCCCGTAACCGCGGAGAGACGACCTTATTTCACAATCGTTCGCGCGTTCCGAATGGATCAAAGGTGGATTGAGAACGATAGAGCTGCCAGAAGGAAACCGTAGAATCGTCTCAGTCCACCGAACCTATCGAACGTTCGTTGCTCAATTTCCCAGAACAAGGAAAACCGTCCTATCGATGGTTTCCCAGACGAATAGAAACGTTGTGACAGACATCTCGATAAATTTATCAACCTCGACACAGAGTTCTAGATACACTAAACTTTCGCATCTCAAAGTTCTCATGTTTCCGGAAATCTAGATATTGAAATTTTTCATTTCCTGAATTGAAGAATTTATACATGTACAAATTCTGAGAGTTCCGAATTTCTGGACCCTAAGTTGCCAAATTCTCTAATTATAAAATTTCTAAATTGTCAAATTTACCAGTTATTACATTTCTAAATTATCAAATTCTCCTGTTATGAAAGTTCAAAATTACGAATTTCTTCAATTATCAAATTTTTACATTGTCAAATTTTCCAATTATCACAGTTCTAAATTATCAAATTTTCAGTTATCAAAGTTGAAAATTGCCAAATTCTTAAATTATCACATTTCGACATTGTCAAATTCCCCATTTATCAAATTTCTAAATTGCCAAATTCTCCTATTATTAAAGTTAAAAATTGCCAAATTTTCTAATTATCAAATTCCCAATTTGCCAAATTTATCAATTGTCAAATTCTCTAATTATCAAATTTCAAAATTGCCAAATTCTTCAATGACCAATTTTAAAAATTACTAAACTTTTTAATTACCAAATTTCGAAATGACCAAATTCTTCAATTATCAAATTTTTAAATTGTCAAATTCTCCAATTATCAAATTTCAAAATCGGAAAATTTCCGGAAGACCAAACTTCTAGATTTCCAAATTCTGCAATGACCAAATTTCTAAGTTGCCAAAAGTTCCAAATTTCTCTTCGGCGATCGCATTGTTCGACCATCAGCGATTTAAACATTTTCCCGATAAAAAAGAGAGCGGAAGAAGACGTCGTCGAAAAAGTTTTAGTCGTGTGATTTGTAGGGCCAATCGAGCGGTCGATGGAATGCGATAACGAACGCTGGGCCAAATCGATAGTTCGAAGTGCGCCGATGTAAAAGAAAATCGAGGTTCGAATGCAAGTATAATGAGACGGACGACGAACCGCGGTGGTTCGATAACGAATGGCTCGCAGCCAGCGAATGCAAAACAGCTGTTTCGCATAGAGAGAAGCTTAATTAGCCGGTCGTGTTAATTCGCTGAAACGATGACAGCGGTTATCGAATAAGGATTAATCAAACGGCCAATTGTCGTGCGGGATTAGATTTTGCCCCTTGTTACCACTTCGAATTTTCATGAAATTTTATCCCCCGTACTTTTCATTCGCCCATTTACTTCATTCTTTGTTACAGCCTTTATACCTTTTCAGAACACGCTTATAATGTCATACGTTTATGCGTTTAGTGTGTGGAAGAAACGTGTGTCCTTAGTGCGTAATAATTTCAAAAATGAATGGACGCATTTAATATATAAAAAGTGGACAAATAAATTCATGTATTAATTGTATAACAATTGGACAAATAAGTGCATCTATTTAATATACAATTTAGTAAGTGAATGTATACATATAATGCATAATAATTTGGTATATAAATTGATACATTTAGTGCATAATAACTTGACAATAAATGCACTCATTTAATACATAATAATTTAATAAATATGTATGTATTTAATGCCTAACAACTTAATAAATAAATTTGTGTATTTAATGCGTTATAATTTGTTAAATGTCTACTTAATAATACACTGAACAATCTGATGAATAAATATATTCATAGTGAACGAAGTTTAAATATAGACCAATAAAAGCGTGATTTTTTTGACTTATTAACAGGTCCAGTTTATAATGATTACGACCTACATGAAAATGATTCAACTTATCTAAGTAGGTGTCGACCCGTTGAGCGATCTAGTATCTTTATTTCAAAGATATTTTGTACGTTTTAGAAAATTACGGCGGAAAAGTTGATTGGATAAATGGTCGTGAGCAGCACGTACAGCGTCGCGATAATTAAAACGAGCCTAATTCAGAAACAGTTTTTTTTATCCGTACAAACTTGTCTGCCGCCTACGTCTTCTGGCAGACCCACACGTAGAAAACGATTATTTTTCTTCAACCCACGAGAGCTCGGCTGCTATTGACTTTTCTTTTTTTTTTCCCCTCGAGCCTGACGTTTCCTCCGCAGCGAGTTCGTCGAACCAACGTTATCGTCGTCAATATTCTATCGTTCATTCAATATTAAACGCAAACACGAAACTACCTCGAATCGCTACTTCATTATTATTCTTTCGAATCCCCGAGTGTGCAGCAATATCGTAAACTGGATATTGATTCTTAATAACTCTATAAATTAGTCTACCTATCGTCGCGGAATTTTATCGAGTGTAAAAATGAACGAACGTTTCTCTTCGTAAATCCCTGTATGCACAATGGTATGCTAGGGTATACATATACACAATTGGCTATTTATTGTAAATAATTATATTTATGTTTATGTATAGTATAGTACATTTATGTACTATAATATATTGTATTTATGTATATGGTATATTTATGTTTACTGTAATATATTTATGTATATAGTATATTTATGTATACACAACTGACACATAAATTTTAGAATGTGGTTATTTATACTTTCAGTGTGTATACATAATTGGCTATTGATAAATAAAGTATGTGCACATTGTATACTTGTATGTGGAAACATCGTGAATGAGGAATTTTGAGATTGCGAAAATTTGTGTACTTGTTGATTAGGGGATTTTGAGTCGCGACAATTTGATAGATCGGCCATTTTAGGAATTGAGAATTCGCTAACTACGAATTACCTAGATTTGAAATTTTGCCAATTTGATATTTGTGGAATTTTCCAATTTTTGAACTGGGTATTTTGGAATGTAGAAATTTTTAAATTTGGGAACTAGGAAATTTTTTAGATGTGACGGCTTTGTGAGTAGGGAATTTTGAGATTGGGAAACTTGTGGATTTGTTAACTAGGGAATTTTGGGGCATGGAAAATTGCGTGCATAGTGAACCTTAGGATTTGGGAACTTCTGGTTAGCGATTTTTAAGATCTGAAAGTTTGTGAATTGGTAACTAGGTAGTTTTCGGACGTGGAAATTTGCGAATTTGGTAACTGGAGAATTTTGAAATGTGTAAACTTAGTAACTTGAAATTTCGAAATTTTTATATTTCCTAATTAAACAATTTATGAACCGCAAACTGTGACGTACGAGGAGTTTAAGATTTGAAAATCCGTAATCCGAGAACCTTGATTTAAAAAAATTTCGATTAATCTAAGAAATTTCAAGCTGAATAACTTTGGACATTTGAAAATTACCAAATTTCTCTATCAATATCTTCATAAATCCCAAAATGAACGAATTCGAGAATGTGAAAGTAGAATGTTCCGAATTAATAGCGTCGGTCGTTCTAATTGTACCAAAGCATGAAAGATAATTAATGGGTCAAGCTACTGGCGGGCCACGCGTTATACGCGCGACAATGTCTGACGGTGCAAAAGAAACAAACGTTGAGCAACGTTCCTGACGCTTTTATGTGTCTTCGAGAGAGCAACGGCTGTCACAGAAACTATTCCAACCATTTGTACGTATAATTAAAGCTGGGCTTTCCATACATGGTGGTCGTAATGCTTTTACCACAATGACGAAACTTCTGGGCTGTCCAGCCTCCATAGTAATTCGTGTGTACCTTCACCATCCTACGTCTAACTATATCATGAAAATGTCTTATTCGATATCGCTTTAGGTTAATCAATATTCTTAGTCCAACGTTATATCAATTTCATAGGAGAAGATACGGATCCCATAAATCCTCAAACAACGCGAGTCCAATTAGTATTCGTAGAAGAAACCTCTCGCTCGCTTACTTTCTTCGACTTTCTATGAACTCTTTTTTTTATTGCTTCAGTTCTGTTTATACGTAATATCGCCTCGTTATATTTCGTGAAACGAATCGAGGAGATCGGTGGAAAAATTATGCGAATGAAGAGGAAAGTATTCCTAGGAAGGTCGATCGGCGGAGTTGCGCAATTCGTGATCTCAGATTCTGATGACGCAAAGAGTTCGAACATTATTTCGACGGAAATTAGCGTGGAGCATGGAATTAACGCAAATCAAACAGTATTTATAATGCAAAATTATTTTGAAATCAGAAATACAGTTGAAAAGTAAATGAACAAACGATGAAACATACATGAATACACATATTGATTCTTTACGTCAACGACAATCAGTGCAAATATTAAACCGTTCACTACATGATGATTCATATCTGAGCCAAAGCACGAAAACAGTCGTTATTTCTTGGTTTGAAGGTTCACAATCTTTTCGTGCATGTTTGACCAGAAATGAATCTTTCCTGACATGCTAGCGACATGTGCTGCCAAAAGAATGATTTTTTGAAATTTACTGACTTTTCTTCACCACTAACATCGAAAGTAAGAACATATATTTTGTTCTTCAGCTATTTCTAAGAATCATGTAGAAAGGGGTCAAGAAAATTATCTCGACAAATTTTGTCATTCGAAGTAGAAAATTTGCAAAAGGGTCAGTTGACACCTTTGGCAGTTTCAGTGTTAAGAATATCGTGGAAAGTATTTCGGTTCGGTGAACTCTTTTCGATGAATTTCGAATTCGCTGGAGACTGATCGGAGAAGAGACTCGCTCGTGCATTTTCCTTCGCGTCTTTTCCACCTGGAAAAATAACGGATCGAGGCCACAGGAGAGGCACCGCCTTTTCCTACGCGAGATTGAAGCTTCCCCTTCGAAAGGGATTTGCATTCGAAGGGTAAAGCGTGGTTTTATAGAATGATATATTCTAGCCGCCACTGTGCTTACTTATGCATATCGGGAAGCTCTCCGGAGAGTCGGCGACTCACGGGATTCGGCCGCGTTGGCCCTCGGGATTTTCGGCGGAAGGCGGGGGGATTTTTCGGATTTCGAAACTTTGCCGCTTTCCGAATTTTTGGATTTGCAGAATTTTAGTATTTAAGGAATTTAGGATTTTGGGAACATGGAAATTTGGGAGAGAGTTAAAAGTTGAAAGTTGAAAATTCGAAACTTTGTAAATTTGAAAATTTGAAAATCTGGAAATTAGGAAAGTTAAAGAATGTAAAGAATTTGAAAGAGTTGAAAATTTGAAAATAGGGAATATTCGAAGATTTGGGAATTTGACAAATTGGACAATTAAAAGATTGAGATATTGAAAATTTGGGAGATTGAAAAACTGAAAATATTACCGTTTGAAAACCTGAATATTTGAAAAATTTTTAATTTGGAAAGTTGAACATTGGGAACTTTGTAAATTTGAAAATTTGAAAATCTGGAAATTAGGAAAGTTAAAGAATGTAAAGAATTTGAAAGAGTTGAAAATTTGAAAATAGGGAATATTCGAAGATTTGGGAATTTGACAAATTGGACAATTAAAAGATTGAGATATTGAAAATTTGTGAAATTGAAAAACTGAAAATATTACCGTTTGAAAACCTGAATATTTGAAAAATTTTTAATTTGGAAAGTTGAACATTGGGAACTTTGGAAATTTGAAAACTTCAGAACTTGAAAATTTGGGAATTTGAAAATTTCAGAACTTAAAATTTGGGAATTTGAAAATTTCAGAACTTAAAATTTGGAAATTGGAAAATTTAAAAATTGGAATACTTGAAAACTTGAAAATTAGAAAAACTGAAAAATCGGGAATTGAGAAATTTTGTAATTGAAGAAATTGAAAATTCGGAAAAATGAGTACCTGAGAAATTGAAAAATGAAAAATTTGAAAATTTGGAACTTGAAAAGCAGAAAAATTGAAAACTTGAAAAATTACACCCCTTCGAATTCTTGAATCCTGAGACGGTCGCGTCGCCCTGCTACTTTTACCACGAAACCATTTATGTAATTTATTTAAAGCGTGTATAAATTGTAGCTTATAGTTTATACAACGAGCAATCAATAATTCGGTAAATTTCCATGTGCAGCACGCGAAACAGGTTGATTCGATTACGTATTTTCGCGTTTCCATTTGGTTTTCAGCATGAACTCCTCCACTGTATTCCGATAAACAGCACCCTCTTGTTTACATTATTTGCGAAAGCTCGACGAACGATTAACGAGCTATGCTTCGCGATAAAACAGAAACGAAGTCCTCTGTCGATGCCGTAAAAACGGATTGCCTTCGGGATTATTGAAACGATTTAATGTAACACGATCGAACCGTTTGTCCGAACGTTTTGATATTTCATTCGACGCTTCTGATTCGAAGGAGAAGAACAAAGAAAGCGGGCATAACTCGAATCAATGGTATATACATATAATTATTACAAAATCCGTAACCATTTTCATTGTTATTACGAATATTCCGATAAAAAAATGCAACGTTCAACGACATAATTTCAATATTCTAATTGGAACATTCTCTTTTTGTTTCAGGTAAGTGAGAGATGCAATTGAAGAGCCTTCCATGTGAGTTTATTAAGTCTAACATCGGTAAATTAATCGATTTGTCGCTGCACGTTAACTATTTTAAATTAAGGACAAATGTTTTGACAATAAAATCTGTGGTAAATAAAGTAAAAGATCGTGGCAAAGTTTTTAGCATTTCCAATATTTTCTACAAATTTTGCGATTATTTTTACGTTATAAGTTGTTAGAAGCGCATAGTTCATTTTTTAGAATTCGGACTGGTTTTTTAGCGAATTTATATTTTCGAGTTTGTTGCTACAACATGCTAAGATCTTATGTTCAGGAATACATGAAATTACCATTGTTCACGAACCATTATTGAACAGCGACGTTTCCACACTTTATTTTCATGTTTTCAAAATCGAACACACACCCTCAGCCAAATAATAAAAAAATTATTTTGATTTTCCCAAATATATGGCAACAGAATCGTAAATGTGTCAAATTGTGTCGCACCGATAAAATAGGTATAGCAGAGATGGATTTTTGGAACTAAAAAGATGAAAGAATTAGTATTCGTATATATCTCATAATTTTGTTAAGAACCGATAGATACTTTTAAAAAAATTATTTTACTCCCCCAAATTTATCACACTACAATCGCAAATTGTCAAATTGTCTCGAGCCGGCAAAATAAGTATAGCACATATTGATTTTTGGAACTAAGAGGATGAAGGAATTAGTGTTTGTATACATCGCGCAATTTTGTTAAAAACCAATAAATATTAAAAAAAAAAACTATTTTGCAAATATATTGCAATAGATTCGTAAACGAGTCAAATTGACCCGCACCGGCAATCTAGTGTTAAAAACCAGAAATACGAAGCATGTGATGAATATTTAAAACATTGGACACGGCGGTACACGCGAATTGAACATAAACGGCAGGTAGGTCGAAATTAGATCAGCGTTTCGCGCGGTGTCCGTTCGAAACGGAGACGACTGTTTCTAATTGAGAAACGATGCAGTTAACGGATTAAAACTCGACACGACGCTCGCTCGCGCAATTATCGAAGGAAAAAGGAAGAAACGGACGACGTTTGACGAGTTCTACTTTCACGGTGTTCGTCGTAGTTAGAGGGTAATTACGTCGGTATGGTTCGGTGAACGAAAAAATCATCGAGCTGTTAACTCTTCTCCGAGCAGTTTTCCTATCGGGAATTGACGCTTTGAACCAGTTGATCGAACAACTTCCACTGATACCATCGACTTCGAGCAACATTTAATAAGGGGAATAATTCGAGTTTGCCATTCGGCTAACGTTTGCCTAAAGTCCCCGTGAATCGGGGAATCATTCGAGTTTATCGTTCGGTTAACGTTTATCGATAGTCTCCGTGTATTGGGGAATCGAATTGAAGATTTGGGAATATGGAACATTTGGAATGCGGAATTTTAAAAATGAAGGCGTTTCAGATATATCCGGTGTTTCGAATATTTTGCAATTTGATGTTTTGTAAGACATTTTGTAATTTGTTGGATAAAATTTGCTGGTTTAAGGATATAGAAATATAGAGATTTGAGAGTTTGGTAACTTGGGAAAGTTAAGATTTCAGATGGTTGTTAAGTTGGAAATTTTGGAGATTTAAGTTTTGGTAGTTGGGGAATTTTCGGAATTCGTGAAGTCGATAATGAGGGAAATTTTGAATTTTGACATTTGCTAATTGCAGAATTGTGTGATCTGAAAATTTTATGACTAGGGAATTTGTTAAGTCGAGACTGTTGTTCAGGGAAATTTGAAAGTTTGGTGGTTGGAGAAGTTAAGAATTTGGGGACTTTGTAACTGGAGAAAGATTGAAAGTGGTAAGTAAAGAATTTCGAGGTATGGGATTTGAACGTTTTGGGAAATTTTGGGAATCTGATAATTCGATAATTAGTGAATTTTGAGATTTGAGAGTGTAGCGAATTTGGGGTTTCAGAGAAATTTTGGAATTCGCGAATTCGATAACTAGGGTAGTAGGTGATCTGTGAGTTTTGTGAATTTGGTAACTAGACGATTCAGAAGCTTTGATGGCTAGAAAATTTTTGAAGCCAAACCTGTGATAACCGGGGAATTTGGGGATTTCACGATTTTGTATTTTGAGAAATTTTGGAATTCGAGAATTTTGTAACTAGATAATATTTGAAATCGAGTTTTTCGTCGCTGGAAATTAGAACTATCGATGTTGTAACGGAGGAAATTTTTGAATTTTGATATTTTTGAGACTTTAAAAATTTATAAATCAAAACTTGAACATTTAGTTTATAAAATTGAACATTTTCAAAGTAACAAATTTGTAAATATGTAATTAATATTTATTAACAAAATTGAAGTATTTGCAATATCGTATCCAGTATTGATATCGACGATAAAAATTCTGAAGGATTAACAAATATTATTGAATTATCTAGAGTTCTCAATGTCTTCGGTGTATCATCATACAGAAATAGTCGGAGCAAAATATTTAAATTATTTACAATCACCATCGAATTAATTTCGCATTTTCCTTTTACCCGTATTTCTCGAATTCTCTGAACCGGTCACAGACCACCCGTTCCACGCGTGATCGTTTCACGGTTAAACTAAACGTTAAATCACAGTCCGCGCTGACAAAACGACCAAGGTAAATCACGCGTGCATCTAATTACGGAGTAATCGCACGCTTTTCGCATACTTCACGCTCGACTTCCCACGATGATTGTCGTTTGATTTGCGCGCATTTGTACTCGCTCGTTTGTCGGACAAAGAAGACAGAGAGAATCGGCTCGTTTCGAGGAAAAATAAATTTCGGATGTGGGTATTTATGCATACAGTGTGTGTACGCAATTTACTTTTTGTATATTTAGCGTGTGTACACAACTGTCTATTTTTAACACAACTCATATTTTAATCAATGTAAATGACTTTTTCAATTGTTTAATCATTTTTAATTTTTTTTTACCAAGTTCCTTCGCTTCGAAAAAATCTGAAAAAATTCGAGATTACGAATTCTGATAAGGACTTTGTTAGGTCGTAAATTACAGTAAGCGCCGAGCGAATTAGGCGACCACCCAAAGTTTCCTCGATACAATAGTCCTCGGTTTTTTCGTCCCTTCGAACACTTTACCATAGCTTTAGAAAGTCAAGAGGTTTGTTTGTCCCGTAGCAGGAATAAGACCCAGGGAATCGTTACATTTCGTTCAGAGTTTTTCGTATCTTGTTTAGTCCCATCTGGGCTTCATCATCCTTCACCTTAGTACTAGAGTCTTTGTTTCGTATTTTCTTAGATGTCGAGGTATTCCTTAAATTTATTACTGACTACGGACATTTTGGAAACGCCTCTATCCCTCTCCACATTTCCATTCCGCCCTAATTTGCTTAGCCAATCATAATATAGTTACAGTTTTTCCCTTCCTTTGCCTAAAATCTCCACGCCCACCCCGAAGCTTTCTTAGTTTGTTAGAAGCTTCAAAAATTCATTCATTCCATAGTTTCCGAACAGTATACATACAGTCTCTAGTTTTCCCTTAGTATACATATATCCAGTTATAGTATTTTAGTACTCATTAGTTGTACTTAAACATTTATATTTTATCCGCCAGTTACTAATAAAGTTTAACTATTCTTTGTAATTGTTTCGAAGTTACGCATCATACCATACAGTCCACTATTCTTCATTGTCCGGGATTGCCAATATTCCCACGCGTCGTTCATTCGTCACTAATATAATTGTGGACGCTGCGACGCAAATACAGACTTCATACTGTATAAACAAAAAAGTGGTCACTCGATAATTTTCATGAAAAGTCCGCAATTCAAATCTTTTCGAATTTTTTAAATATCGTATTTGCGGTTAAATATTCTGAGAAAATTTACGGGCATGTATATCCGTAAGTGGAATAATTATGATTTTTCTCATAATTATCTGTCAAGTGGAACAGAAGATATTGAGCAAAAACCAAAAAATTATTTTCACCCCGTAACTACTCCCGTAGTGTGATAGGGGATTAAATCTCTATGGAAAGGGTTTTTTGGACAACATATCGAATGGTATGCATGTCGTTCAAAAAGGCTTGAAGACACTTTTACAATTCTTATTCAACTAGATCTTTATGGAAGGTCTTGTTTCTAGACTTTCACAAAAAGAAGATTTTTTTAGTGACAACGATTAGGGGAAAAATTTGAGCGATCTCCGGGAGAAGAGGTCCGAATAAGTTTCCCATTGGATTCGCGGAACAGTCCACTTAATCGACTCTTTCATCGTGTACACGGAAAACGCGGGGAAAGAGGTAGAGATCGAATTAATTTCACGGTAGACCGAAAATGGAAACTCCGAGAGCCGTAGGCTGTCGTTGTCCCACGGACCTGAATCCACCAATTTTCTGGGAATTCGAACTTGCTTCGCTCCATTGTATCCAGCGAGGTTCTCGGTTCGTGGAAAGTTCCCGGAAAATATAGGTCAGACATACATACATAGCGTGATTACGGTAAATACAGTGCGCACTTGGCTGCACCTACTTTCGATAAGATTACCTTGTTAAAATTCACTGTTTTTCCCTTTTCGAGTTTTTCAACTTTTCAATTTTTCAATTTAACAACTTTCTAGTTTTCTAGCGTTCAAATTTTGCAATATTCTAGTTTTCGAACTTTCTAATTTTCTAGTTTACGAACTTTCCAATTTTTTATTTCTTCAATTGTACAATTTTCTATATTTCAAATTTCACAGTTTTCGAGATTTCGAACTTTCCAGTTTTTCAGTTTTTGAACTTACCAATTTTTTACTTTTGAAATTGTGCAATATTTTAGTTTTCAAATTGTACAATTTTCTGATTTTCGAACTTCCTAATTTTCTACTTCTCAAATTGTATAGTGCTGTACGTTCCAAATTTTCCAACGTGTCGACTTCTACATTTCTTTCAACCGGAAATTTTGAAAACCCCAGATTCCTAGATTTCCCAAATTTCCCATTGCCATATTTCTGGAATTCCAAATCTCCAAAGGAAGTTGGAGAAAAACCGAAAGTGAAGAATCGATTGGCGCCGCGCAACTCGATTGCCGGCTGCGAGATCGATCGGTAAATCTGGTCACGTAGCGCGTTGTAATGATCGCGGTAGGGACAATCACCGGATGAAGCATGTTTGTATCACTTTGTCGCTTTGTATCGATGTAATTGTAAAGAGTCAAGCGTTATGTCATTTGCAGCCTCTTCCGTCGCACATTGAAAACAGGGAAACGCGCCAAACGTTATTCGTGCTCTTATATATATCTCTAGATAATGCCAGAATGTCGCTGGAATATCCTTAGATGGTATCCGAATGTCCCCAGAATATCCTCGACACCTAGAATATCTCTAGATAATGCTAGTATCTCACTAGAATATCCCTAAATGTTACCGGAACATGACTAGAATATTCTTGACACCTAAAACCTACTCAGACGGTGTCGGAATGTCCCTGGAATATTCACGGATACCACCGGAATATCCCTATACTATTCTCGGTGCCTCGAATATCTCTAGAATATCGTTAGACACTGTCAGAATATCCCTAGAATATTTCCGTGTGCCAAGCAGAATATCATCAACCGCTTTAAGAAGAACCGTAGACTCTCCTGAAATATTTGAAGGTTCTCCTTGAATATCCCTATAACCTGGAATGTCTCTGCTTGCCCCAGAGCCTCCTCGAGCTCGCCCTACGTACCGTCAAGGTTCTCTCGCTATCGGGTTCGCACGCAGCCCCTTATTCGCCCCCAGGGATCAGTCACGAAATCCACCGTTCGTTCGTGTCTGACGAAGTACCAGAATTTCATATTACGTTACACGAATGTGACAGAAGGCGACACGGGGTCGTCGACGAATACAAAATCTGAACTAGTTACCGTTCCAAAGCGAAGCGAGACAATTTCGAGCCGTACAAAAGGTTTCCGTAGCATCGCAATA
Organism: Coelioxys conoideus; assembly: GCA_947623535.1. NCBI lineage: Eukaryota > Metazoa > Arthropoda > Insecta > Hymenoptera > Megachilidae > Coelioxys > Coelioxys conoideus. The sequence continues at coordinate 9,879,849 of OX392455.1, read as the reverse complement.
GTCTCGGGACTCTCGGCAATTACAGAGAACACCCTATTTATTCGGCCTGCCATCCGCACCAACTTCCACATACGTACACTCACGCTCACACACGGACTGCGTTCATAAACGGACAAGCACGATCACATACAGACTCGCACTCTCACACACGGACACCCCTGTCCACATACGCACACGCATGCTCAGACACTTACACCCCCGTCCGCACACGGACTCCGCTCACACACAAACTCGTACTCTCATACACAGACCCCAACGCTCACACACGGACACTCACGTCCACATACGCACACGCATGCTGACACACTTACACACCCTCCACACACGGACTGCGCTCACACACAGACTCGTACGCTTACACATGGCGAGCCCCTCCACACACGGACACCCCCGACCATACACTGACACGCGCGCTCACAAAGAGGCGGATTAAGTAGGCGCATGTACACAAAGCGACAGAATAAGCAGCGGAGAGAGGGCGCGCGAGCGTGAAAAGGATCAACGTTGAATTTCACGAGCTTTTCAGACGATCTCGACGAAGATTAAATGCGATGATCCTCTTTTCCTTGCGGTGACGCGGACGAAAGCGGAGACGCCTCCCTTCATTTTCGCGGGCCGTTTGTGTCCCCCCGCGCGGACCACCCGGCCGATTGCAATTTGCATTGTGCCGGATGAGAGTGCGCACCGGAAACGATGCGACGTTGCGAAGGAAATGAAACCCGCCGATTAAGAGAGTGTTTTTCGCGCGTGCTTCCACGCGACGGAGTCGCGTCCTTATTATCGCGTTTTTACTGGGTCGCGGTGATATTCCGATTAATTTAAAGCTCCTTTGCGCCCATTGTTCGAATTCGCTCCTATCTCGCGCTTTATTATCGGGAACGGGATAAATACGTTCGAAGTAAGTTTTCGCTTCATTGCACGGGTGCTTGTCTAGGGAAAATGGCGGCGTAGGGCGAAGATTATGAAAAGGTCGTTGGTTTTCAACCGGAGAGTTTAGATGTTTATGAACCTCGTTATTTGGGAATTTGGGAACGGTGGTTGTAAAGTTGGAGTATCGGGAATTTGGGAATCGAGAGTTTTAAAATTTCAGGAATTTGCAACTTTCGGAATTTTTGGATTCTGGTATTTGAAAATTGAAAAGTTTGAAAATTTTGTTGACCGCAAATTCGAATATTTCAACATTCTTATGATCTAGTCATTTGAAAATTCGATAGTTTAATAATCTAAGGATTAAAAAATTGTAAAATTTGGAAAATTCGAAACCTGCAAGTTTGTATGATAAAAAATTCGAAAATTTCGAAATTCTCACGATGTAGCGATCTAAGAGTCTAGTAATATTGGGAGTATAATAAACGAACAATCTGAAAATCCGAAAGCTTCGAAAATTCGCTGCTTCAAATAAAAATACACTTGCCTCTCCATTACCGCCCCTAAATGGCCAATCGTAAATTCTCGCACCTGCAGAAACGAGAGAAAGAAATATCTCGATCTGAACCGTGCAATATTACCAGACCCAAAATGGAGTCCGTTCTCGCGCTTTCTTCTCGAGGGAACGTATTCGCCGAAGGGTGGCACGTATACCAACGGGGTTCAAATCTTTCCGGCATTTCACTAGCAGTCGATACACCTGCCCGCTTTCGAGACTTCGAAAAGGTTGACCCACATAGCGACATCGTTTTAAACTGCTCCCACCTTCTCTCTCTCTCTTCTTTCTCTCTCCGAATAAATTTCCTTGGTAGAACGTCGATGGTGTACGCCGAGGAAGCGGTCTTATCGGAACTTGCCCCGCTTCCTGGACGAATCCAGGCCGCTCTACTTTCAGCAGGGGCTCGAAAACGATACGTGAACCCCGCCGGGGCTCTCTCGAACACTCGAAGGGATTGAATTTTAACGATCGAGAATTATCCGGGATCGCGTTTTCACGGACCTTCGAGATTTTCCATTTGAAACGCTCTTGCAATTTGCCCGACGATTTCAAGAAAACGGACGGATTCGGACTTACGTAATAGATTCGTGAAAAGCACGTAATTGAACACTCTGCAACCCTGATATCTCTATTTATGTTTGCGAATAGGTGCAACCGACCGTCTTTACGGATGTTTTAACCCTTTGCGCTCGAAAGCATTTTTGTTATTGGCAGGTGGTATCTCGAAATGTTTCCAACTAGAAGGTTTAATCAATTTTTTTAACGCTGGATCTACCAGACGATCGAGATGATCAGTTTCGGTTTGATCATTTTATGTTACAAAATTTTGTTGTCCATTTGTCAAAATGTCTGTAATGTTTTATTGAGCTAATGTATGAATGTATATGTTAGGTAGTGCTGCAGTATTTATTGATTTATTTGACTATAGTATTTTTCACTTTTAAAAGTATGCATTTCATGCTGGTACTTCTAGTGTTCAAATTATTATTCTCTATTATTAATTGCCAGTGCTGACAGTTTCACTATGTTCAAACGTTGCGTGTGTGCCACTACGGATTTAGTTAAAAAATATTTATTTTAATTGTTCCATTAGTACAAATGGTAAATGCGAATCGCCGGGAGGTAATTTATGATTCAGGGGACCCTGAGATCCAAAAATTGTCCGATTCATGTTCTGAGGGGGAAAACTTGAGATAGAACTGGATGATAAACTTTATTTCTAAGGACGAAACGAAGAAGTTTTGTGGCAGTATCTGACACTCTCATTTAGGGTCCCTAACCTTCTAAATTGTTCTTCGACCGCTTAATGATATTTGTCGCTTCCTTTTCAGATTATCCTTACGTTTTTTAGGATATCTCTATATTCCGTTGACAAATCTCTAGATTCTCCAAACATACAAAAATATCAAAACCATCAAAATATCAAAAATGTCAAAAATATCAAAATACCAAAATACTAAAATATAAAAAATATATTGTTTCCATTAATATACCCCTGACACACTCGAGCATTCTTGAATTCCTATAGAAATTCGTTGCACTTCCCTAATATATCTCTAGATTGCCTAGTATAAATCTAGATTGCCTATTACAACTCTAGATTTCCCCGATTATCCCTAATTTTTTTCAAGCTCGTATATAAGTATACCTATGAACATCATCTACATTCTTTCCGAGGCTTCTCTAGAATGTCCCTAGGCTCCAGAAAAGATCACTACGATCACCCGAATTTGAAAATCGGCAATTTCTGGGGACACGTTGCAAAAATATTCCGTCGTCGCAATTCTCTCGATAAATTACCGTTCGGTGTACGAAGGGAAATATCAGATTCGAATGGTAATGGACTCGAGGCGCGAAAAAAGCCTGCCGAATCATCGGGCACGGATCAAATTGTTTAAACGATCTAAAACGTAAGAAAAGAAGAAAGAAAGCGGCATGGTGGATGGATGCGTGTGTCCCCTCGCGTTTCAATCTATTTTCACCGAAACGAGATCGATACACGACGAATGTTCCGTACACCGTTGGGTTGCAGCACGCCTGGACGACCGCATAACCGCATAGTAATGCACACTATCGCACGAGCCACGCAAAAATAGTGGTGCATAGTCGATGTTGTATCGATCAAAAAGAGCGGCACGCGACGTTGTTATCGGACCTTTTTGCGATAGCATCGATCCGCTTTGGGCCACCGGGGTGAACGTGTGAAAAATAGAAAATAAAATCACCCGCTTTTCGACGCCTCCCTTTCTCTCTTTTCCTTTTTTTCCTTTTAGTTCATCGCCGTTTTCACTGTCCGTCGTTTACGATACTGTAGGTGTACCTATAGAGGGTGAAAACTTAATTGTTCATCCTTTAAATAATTCTGGTAAAATCTGACTGGTAGTTATCGAGCAAGTAATTATGTAGCAGCTACCTACACGACAGATAATTATCAAGTAGGTTATTGCTTGATAAGTTGTTGTTGTATGTCTAATAATTTGACAGGTACTTAGTTGACATTAACGTCATCACGTCCGATATCTTATCGGGTAGGTAGAGGAAATTATAAGACGGTTGATTATCTAGTTATCTTTATCTAACAAGTAACTGCGAGATATACATATAGTCGTTTGAGAGGTTATTGTAGAACAGCTAATTATCTGACAGATACTTATTCGACGTTAATATCGTCACGTCCGATATCCAATAATTATGTAAGGTCGGTAACAGGAAATTATAAGACCGCTACGATCGTATTATCTAACTGGTACTTATCACATAAGCGTTACGTTCTTACCGAACAGCTAATTACCTGACGGATATTTACCCGACATTAACATCATCGCATCCAACATCTTATAATCAATGTCGAGTAGTTAACAGGAAATTATAAGGTAGCTAATTATCTACCCACCTTCATCTGTCATTAAACATTCAACATCTAATGATTTCTTCGGGTAGGTACTAAGAAATTATAGAAGGGGTGATTATCAACTTACCCTTGTCCGATAAGCGATTATCAGATGGGTAATTAATTAACATCCAAATATGCGTGGGCAATTATCCGACAGGTAATTATCGACGTTAGTAGTAACGTACAGCTGTTAATAATTAATTTACAGAAATTAATTGTGGATGATCGATAAAGTTCGTCGAAACGTAGATAAAACGAGCAATGGAGTGGCTTTAAAAGTCTACCGAAACGTTTTTCGTTAAAAGCTTCGTATTACCCGTCGAAAGGGGAAAAAGAGAAACGCGTTCAGAGAGTGGTTTCGATTTCGCAAAAGTTTTTTCTTTCTTTTTTTTTTACATGGTCCGTCTAGCGGAAGCCACGGCAGGGAAGCTTGACTCGGCTCGTTCAGAGGTGAGCCGCGCGTAATTAACCCAGATTCTTAATTAGTATACGCAACTTCGTGACCCCGTGGATTTTCGAGCGTCGTTTGGCCCCGTACCACGTCGGGGAACCGCGAAACGCGTGTCTCGCGTGAATTTAACACGTTCGGATCCTCAAAGAACGTATAATTACGCGAAAATTCGTGCGATCCCCGCGGTACCGACTTCCGTCGCGTAATTCTCCGCGTTTCTCTCGGCGACGAGCTCAAAGCGTATTTTATGCCAAAAACAACGAAAAACGAAACGCCAAAAAAACATCGAACCACGCGATGATCTGTAACCCATTGCACTCCAAAGCATTTTTACTATTGGCAAATTGCAGCTGTGAAACTTTCTCGTTGAATAGTTTGATGAATTCTTTTGAAACCACTATTTTTTTTTTTTTTTTTTTTTTATTAATCGACAATATTGCTTGTTTCATTGTGTTTAAACATCGCGTGTATTGTACTTTAATTTTTGTTATGAGTGATTTATTTAAAATCGTTGCATTGATCCCTTAACCTATGATATTTTTCGGTAATGAGGGCTAACTAATTAGGATGTGGCTTGTTCTCTTATTTGAGTATATATTGCAAATAATTGTTATTTATTTAAAATTCTTGCATTAAATCGAATGGCGAATGTGCGTCATCTCTCGAATGCAAAGGGTTGACACTCGATTTACAGACAATTAAGGAATATTTATATTTAAATTGAAACTGAAGTATAAAAGTAAGTAAATAATGGACAATACATAATCTAACACGCGCAATGATTCTTAATTTCGACGAAGGATAACTTACGTTGTGACAAAAGCTCTTTACAAATTTTCATAATTTAACCCGTTTAGTGCCGAACTATGAATATCGTTGCGTACGTAGTGCCGTTTAACTTACTGTTTCGGCATTAATAATTTTGTTATGAATAATTCTTTCTAACGATATGTAAATATCATTCTTACTGTATCTTTTATAATTTCTTTTCGCAAACCTTAATAAATTATATCATATAATTTTCGGTCGGTATCAAAAGGATTGAAATGAGGTCCGTCATTACGAAGAGTTCCATAAATCTAATGTTAATTCGTTTCGCGTGCAGGAGACTGAACGAATGATGTCGCTGTTTAAACGCGACGTAAGGAAGATGGTCGTTGGACCACAATGAAGATGAACATTTGGTTCACATACGATACAAATTGGCGAACGTCCAGTTTCGTTTCGAGTGTGATCACGTTTTGTCCGTTCATTCGCTGATTTTCGTTTTGCTTCCGTGCTTCAGTTTCCGGATAATGCGTGAGGGGAATCCCTTAACTTATTGACTTTTGCGGAATGAAATTCGATTTTTAATTTGTTAAGTTCCTCGGTAAGCGGATCGTCCTTTTTCAATGATCCGAATATTTATTAACCATTTCAGTAGCAGACCTTGTATCATTGAAAATATGAACTTTCAATTATGAATTGTATTTTTGATAATTGTTTATCATTCTTGATTTACTATTGTTATAATAAATGTAAGCAAGTCTCATTTATTATTTTTATAACAAATCTAAATAGTAAATATACTATTTTTAGTTCATTATTTTTGTTAAATGTACTAAATAAGTCGTATTTATATTTACTACATTTCGATACCTACACAACACTTATTTACTAACTTTCATTTATTGTTCTTATCATAAATGCAATGAACAAGTCGCATTTTTCCTTCTTATAATAAATGTAGCGAACAAGTCATACATATCATTCTTATAAGCCTTTGTATTCACGTTCGTCATTTGTTCTAGTAGAATAATTTGAGTAAATATATTTTAGCAAACCCTATAACGCTGCACATGCGATGTTTAACTCTTTGCATTCGAAAGGTCACTCACACTCACCACTTTGTTTAATATATCCATTTTGAACAGGTATTTTGTAACTAAATCTGTAGTGTTGCGTATATGATGTAAAAATATGAAACAGCTAATAGTGGCAATTAATATTAAAAAATAATAACAAGAGAGTTGCTACTAATAAAAATACCATTGAGTGCAAAGAATTAAGCACAGTGAAATAAGCAACAGTGACAATTAATCATAAAAAGTAGCAATTTCCAAAAAATTGATTAAACTTTTCATTTAAAAGTTTTCCATATACCGCTTGCCAGTAACAAAAATCCTTTCGACTGCGTAGATAATAAATCCAGCAAACAAGACTTTATTTATCGTTCTAGTAATAAATCTGTTAAATAACTCACACTTATTATTCTCGCAATAAGTCGAGCAGATAATTATTCGCACGATATTTAGTAATATCGCGCGACTCTTGTCGAGTAAACAAAGTGGAGTCGTCATTGAAAGCCGAGTTCCAGCGTCGAAGAACTCCAGCGGTTTTAATAGCGAGTGCTCTCCGCGATTCTCTTTTAATGAAAAACGCTAGCTTAATGCCGGATAAATGTCACAAAACGCGGCCCACAATGTGGAACGAACGAGTTCCAGGTTCACGTTTATTCGGCCTGTTCGATCCTTACCAGGGTTTAAGCTCCGTCCTCAATCTCGTGATATTAAAGGATTTCCATCCGGGGATACGAGATGACCGTTCCAGGCCTAGACGTCTTCGGAAAAAAGAAATCGAATGGGAAAAGGGACCGGGATAAATGGTTTGCTTATTCCTCTCGATGTTCGATAGACCATATTTATTCTCTTTTATCTCAACGACTTATCGCGTTTGCGGTGCAATTTTTAAATAGGTCACAAGTTCTTGTTTGTTTTATTCGGTCACAGGTTTTTGGATTTTTTTATTCGGTTACGGTTTATTGGATTTTTTATTCGTTTACAATTTATTGAATTTTTTATTCAGTTAGTTGTTTATTCGGTAATGGACAAAAAAATCATCCTATTCGATCCTAATTAATAATTATTAAATATACACGTTCTTGCAGTATGCAATAAATCTTACATTTTCTTTTATTTAAAAGATAAAATAATGTATATTGTATTGATTATTTATTGTGTCCATTATATATTTATTGCAGATATAAATGAGTAATGTGTGATACATTACCGATGTTTATTGCAGTTATGTAGATAGTATTTTATAGCATGAATTGCTGTGTTTTCAAGAAATTGAAATTTTTAGGAGGATAAATCGCTGTATAAATAGCATGCGAGTTTCATTCATCTCTAGTGATACTCTCGAACGGCAAATGGTTGATTCTAGAGCATATAATCATTGAAAAATGATCGCAAGGGGTTAAAAAAGCTAACGACAGATATTTGTGTATCGCGAGTTAATTAGGTACTCATAGAGTTTATCGGGTTGCCGATGAGTTCTATTCAAAGAACGTCAATATTTTAGATAACTAACGCTATCAGAAGCTGAACCGAGTAATTCTGCGAATTAAAAAACGAGGAAAATTGTCATGGCTGCTTAGAAGCAAATATTTCGTACTAAATCGGATAAAATATTAATTTTGCGGTACAAGATGTACAATATACAAACTTATATTAAAAAAACAGTCGATCATTGCTAAATTTATTTAAACGAAATTTTGTGATAAACGATTCAGAAGTTTACTAAATTTATATTAGTGATATACTAAATTCATTGATGCTCGAATTAGTTAATTTAGGTCACAAGACGTTGAACTTTAAAAGATTCAATTCTCTTCACAATTTTAAGTTTTTCGCTGATATTTTAAATCACATTTAAATCTGACGTATGACGATTGGAAATTTAACCAAATATTCAATTTTCTCATATTTTTCTTTACATCGACAATGTATTTGACCTGTTTTCATGTCGAGTTTACGGCAAGAAACGGAGGAAGAAAAGTTAACTGCACTTTCGTATGACAGCGGTGACTAATTGATTTGAAACTTCGTGAAATTGATTACATCAGGGTGAAAAGTAATTAGTGTGAATCTCAGCTACATCAATTAGACCGTTCTTGAGGCATTACTTGCTAATTATGTAATTAATTAAAAATATCATTACTCTCCGACACCCCATTTTTCGAGCCCCTCGAAACGCAAACACACTTTTCCGAATCCTCAGTAAATACACACAGAAAATACACAAATACAGACCCTCGAATTTTCGCATTTTCGGGTCATTATACCGCCATAACCCTCCAACTTTGAAATCCTTAAAACGAGCACCGCGTTCGTCGCGGATGCCAAATGAGGCAAGCCCGCGAAACGAAACGAAAACGTCTAAATCTGGCTTGCAGCAAAGCGCACGTTTTCCGGCAGTTCTCGTTTTGTCGCATCAAAGAAGTAGACCGATGTACAGTGGGTCGATAAATACACGACGAATTTCTCGAACCGTTTCTCGATTAATCTACGGAAAAGATAAGATAATGGGTCAATATACACCCTCACTTGATTTCAGCAATCCTGAACTTTATTTCGCGTCTAGCCTGACCGACTCTTAGCTAACTATCTGATAAAGGACATACTTAGAGAAACAATTGATAACGCGACATCGTCCACAATCTTCGCCTTTGCACGGAAATACATTCTGTTAAAAATCTTGAATTTGTTAGGTTATTTTGACGAATTACTTTAACAATTTTCGTTATTTCATTTCGTTATTTCAACAAAGAAATTTTGTTTCCTCGACTTCCGTTAATAACAAACACTTAGTTTATCTTTTATTTACGAGGAATGAATAACTGAACGTTATTCTGAAATTGTTTTTTCGTTTTGTGATTTAAATTTGATATAATATAACAGGATACTAACTTATTTGTTCACGCTCGCGATCAACTGTCACGTTCGAAGCTATCACTCCCGCTATTCCTCACTACTGGTCGGTGTTTCTCCTTAATAATTCCAAAACGAAGCCTCAAACCCGATTTTTGTAAAGGAAAAAGTTGCTTAGAATTATTTCCCCTACAACCTCTATATACTATACTATTTCACTATTTTATTTAGACGACTGTAGTTCCGTTCTACTATATTTCTATTCCACTCGTTTCGCTGTACCAGTTCCTTATTATTCTAATATACTGCTACACTATTTTGTATACGCATACTATGTTCTTACTTCGCTATTCTGTTCTGCCACTAGAGTAGTATGACGTTAGATAACTACAGTTCCGTGCTACTATATTCCTATTCCACTCATTTCACTACACAATTATACCGTTACCAGTCTATTATATCGATACTAGACTATTTTTCTATATATTATATTATTTACTATACTATTTTGAATATAACGTGGCAGAAACGTGGCGGCCGATTATCGACATCGCAGATCGAATCGGAATCCGATTGGTGAAACGGGCCGAGACTTTGACGAACGCGAAAGCAAACAGATGCGCGTCCATCGTTGCTTCCGTGTACACAGACCGGAGAGAGCATCGTTCCTACGGGCAACAGCTTGTGCTCTTTTCTCACCGTGTGTCTTCGTTTTTGGAACAGTGCAACGAACTCGTTTGGCATTGTTCTCTGACGTGCTACACTTTCGACGAACGGATTAAACGATGCACCGGGTTCCAGCAAACAGACAGCACTTTGTTTCTCAAATACGGTTTCTTTTCTATGTCGTTTTTATTTCTCTTTCGTTCCACTTTTCAGGCTCCTTTATGTACTGCTGCGTGCTCGCCGAGCTGCCGATCGAATTAATTGGAGCTAAGTTATTCTGATGCTTTATAATTTTAAATACGTTGCGGTGCTTTTGTTCTAGCAAGACGTTGAAGTGTCTTGTGCTGATGCGTTTGATGTTCTTTATTCTTGTGCTTCTTTATACAGATTTATAAATTATGATATTTAGTTAGACATATTTTTTTGCCTGGCAATCAAAGTAATCTGCATTCAATTTTGTTAAAATTAAATTCGACGAAATACGAGAAAGGGTAAACTTTTATTCAAATTCCTAAATTGATCAAATCTCCAAATTCGGAATATCTAAATATCCGAAACTTCCCAATATAAAAATTGTCAAATTCAACAAATCTGCTAACTTCTCCAAAATTTCGGCCATATAACAATTTCTAATTTCCCAACATACAACTTCACAAACGCCAAAAATTTCCCAAATATCGAATGTCCAAACTATTCCGAACACCCTCGCCGTTCAAATTCACAAACACCCCGAAATTACCGACTCTCCAAATTTCCGATATTCGTGTATCCGAAAATTTCAAATACTCAAATATCGCAAATATTCCGAATCGTCGAATCCTCGATCAACCTCGCGGAGGCGTGGGCGCAAATAGGTCAAACGAAGGAGAAAAAAGCGCAATAAGACACGAGATTCTATTAAATCGGAAACAACCCGGTCGAAAATCGTTGTCGGCAGGCCTCCGCCGACTCCCCCGTTCCCCGGGTCGGAATTCAATAAAATCGCTGGAAAAGGTCAGGGGTCAGGTGTGTAGCCGAGGCTCTGCATCAGCCGGCGTGCACGCGCGCATGAAATTTATGGGGTTGCAGGGCATACTCTCGAGGCCTCGATTCGCCAAACCCCTCTCGTGATCTCACGATGCGTGTACGGGGATTTCACGGTGATGCTTCGTCTTACGGTTAATCGAATTCAACGTCGCGTGAAGGATGACCCAGTCGAAGCGAATGCATTCGGGGATGATGATAACACTGTGCGATCATTAACGCGATCGTGATGAACCCTCTACAACCCGGATAGCTCTGTTTATGTTTGCGTATACGTGCAACCAAACGTCTTTGCGGATATTTTAAAAATAATTCTCATTCTATGTTATATTGATTTTATCTTAATTTCCATTTTAAGATATATCAGTTTACACTTCCTATGAAAGAACGTGAATTGCTGAGGAACAAACGAATACGGGGTCACGCGAAGGATGACCCGGTCGAAGCGAATGTGTTCGGGGATGATGATAACGTGCGGCGATCATTAACGCGATCGTGATCGCGAAACGACGGTATCGGAGAACGCGAGAGTGGCTGCACGATGAAGATGAGTCTATCGAGATAAGAACGGAAGTGATACTCGGCGTCTATCGTTCGCTGGCATCGCGTCATACTTGTTGAAGCAAATGATCCTACCGGAGTGCCGCCAATCGAAAAATCGGAATCTTCTCTTTTCAATTTTTGGGCGACAAAATGCGGTTACGGTTTTTTACCCTGGAATAATAATAAATCAATTGTTCATTCGGGATGAATTTTGTGAATTCCGACCATTCTAAGAAATTGAAGATTGTAAAATCCTGTAAATTTATTTGAGGAAAAATTGTATGAATTATGATACTCGTGAAGAAATGAAGATATATTAAAGAGAAAAATTGTCCACTATACATTGCAGTAAAAAATTTGATAAATCGAATACAAAAACCAGGTTGGTACGAAATATTATATGTATACGTGCGACGGGTACACGAAACAAGAGGAAGCCGAAGAACGTTTGCACGGTAAATCACGATCGCGTGACGAATCACGTTGGAGTTGCGGCAAAACAGGTAGAAGATTCATCGTTAGATTTTTGGCGTCGATTCGATGGTTGTTGCCGGCAGTATCGCTGATCCAACAACGCGTTTGAATCTCTGCCAACGTTATACTGCTACGAGATTAACGAAGTTAATGGCTGTCGCGTGGCGAGTCCAATGTCGTTTGTTGGGATACTCGTGCACAATTTACCGATTTCCGTGCAAAGATCTTCTCGTTATCGTACGAAATTATATACTACGTGTATCCACCAGAGTGGACCACTTTCGGTAAAATTGCGAATCTTGTAACTTTTCGTCGCGTCGTTCTTTTATACTTTCTTATTCGGGAAGATATTAGTTGATTCGCTACGTTATTCCATGTAGATCGTTTCTATTGGAATTTTGTACAAGATATAAATATGAGCGCTGAAACAAATACAGCGGATCGAAGGATAAACGCGGGGATAAAAAGGGTGTCCATAGAAGGGATGATACAGTGCCGAAGAAAATACGATTAGAATTCGTGTGGGGATAAAACGAGTAGCAATACAATAAATAGCAATACAGGTACAGCTTTTACTGTAAGTTATTACACAATTACAGCGCCCAAGAAAATTCAACGATTGGGAGAATATAACACGTGGGGATAAAAAGGGTGGCGTACTACAAATAGTGATAAAACGCGTCGAAATACAAAATGTAGAAAAATAGGAGTAGCAGTATAACACGTAGAAAGATACATGTAGCAATATACCACGTAGAAAAATACAGGCAGCAATATAACACGTGGATATACAACACGCAGGAGAATACAATATGTAACGACATAACATATGAAAATACATAACGCTGCATAGTACTGTGTGGTGTATGACATGTGGAAATACAACGAGTGCGTATATGACGCAAAGAAAAATGCAATGCATGAGAGTAGAATGCGTAGTAATGCAACATATAGGAAAATACAGTGTGCAATAATACAACGCATGGAAATACGACACGTGAGAATACAACACATACGAAAATGAAATGCGTAGGTACACAACCAATACGAAAATTCATCGTATAAAAATACAATGCTTAACGTAGCACTAATTAGAGATACAACTGTTAACATCACCGTGTAAAAATACAATATTCAACACCAAACCTACCGATGTATAATGCACATTTATTTTGAAATTAAAAATAATGTTGAAAAATGAATAAATGAACGATAAAATACACTGTTAGTGTACACATTAATACTTTATCTTGACGAAATCCATCACGAACATTTAAAGAAGCCACCTAACATACTTTGTATCTTAAAATTAAAAACCTGATAAATGGTCATTTTGACTATTTTGGTAGGTTCAAATACAACGTTCGACAGTATTAAACAATTTCTCATCGAATCGAAGACCGTGTTTGATCTTTTCAGCTTATCTGTCCGAATAATTTCGTACAAGATCGTGCACCGACTAATGGAAACAGGTATACGTAGATATTAGCTTGCAAGAAGAGGCTGGCGCGAGTCCAAAAAGCTTCTCGACAACGAAGAAGAGATCAGATACTTGACACAGAGCTTGCCACAAGTTCTTTCGGCGAAAAAGGAACACCTTGTGCTTTGTGACGCTTTCGAACGGCGCCTCCGCTTGCAGAATTAGAGAAAGAGAATGGGCGCGGATGAAAAGAAAACGAAGAGATGGCGAAGGATCTTTTGGAAGAAGGGCGCGCATAAAGCTTTGCCAGACCCGCGAAGTGTATCTATGCTAACGAGACATTGTGTCCGTAGCTTTTCAAAGCGATCGTATCGTTGTTGTCTCTGTTCGATTGTTTCTTTGTGGGCGAGCGAGTTCTCCATCGGGAATCGATGAGCCTGGATTAGCACGTTTTAGAAACGCGTTTCGTGAAACGTTCTGTTACGTAGTGCATTGCCTCTTTGCAACCGGAGTATTTGACCTCGTCGAAGATGTATATCATTGCAGTAATTTTCGTTTTTTTGTACTTTCGTTGTAAATTAATCGGTTCACTGGTAGCAGCAATAAGATCCAAGATGTCGTTACATTCTATCCGCCACAGAAGCACATCCTACACATTTCGCAAATCTAAGGAATCATTTAGGACTGTATCAGGGTGAAACAGTTAAAACGTGAATAATTTGGTTGATATTCGTGATAGGAAAAAATCAGGTCAAAATTATTTGGTATCGAGAGTCTGATCATCCGATGTTACTAGCTTCTTGATGCTAGTATTAACCCTTTGCGCTCCTAGGTATTTTTACATTGCTTGCAGATAGCGACTCTAAAGCTTTGGTTGACAAATTTGATGAATTCTTTCGAAGTTGTTATTCCTGTATAATTATTCTTCACTGTTAACCTTTTCATTAGTTTTATAGATTATAAGTGCAACGCTGTAGATTTAGTTGAAAAACATTTATTCCAAATTGCTGTATTAAACGAAATGGCGAGTGTCAGTCACCTTTGGAGTGCAGAGGGTTAAGTAATAGATAAAGTGATAATAAATAGATAAAGTGAAAGTGGTATTTGTTGTTGAAGAATTTCAACCGGCAAATCATTTGTTTTTAAAAAAAGTGTGGTCTTTGTTGAGAACGCGACAGGTCGAGTCCTTTCAGTTTGTTCATTCGTAGCATCTGGGTATCAGAACCCTTAATTTTCACAGTGGAGTCCTTGTTTGCGGTTGCCTATTCGTGCCTGGGTATTGCTCGGGTTTATTACTCGCCACGGTCAATTTGGGGAAAACCCAGTCTCGCTGCAATCTCGTAGATTTCAGCTTATACACGAATGTGCCTAACCAATAGGAATTCGGAGATTGTTACACTCGCGCGTTTCCCAAAAATTGTACGACTACTCCGAGGTTTCGTAAAACAGAGAGGAATACATGATTAGGAATACAAGATACATTATACGATACATTGTTATAATTCGAAGTCTTATACATTTTATAAGTGCTACTGTCCATTTACACTGCTGCCCAAAAGTACGTGGGCACCTACCATGTTCGTGAGATTTGTGATACATAATGTACATGTTTATTAACAAATAATATAATTATTTATGGTCGACAACGACCCTAGTGTAGAAATTATTTACAGCAATTTCAAAAGAACTCTGAATTGAAAATAATGACATGGTCGACCCAGTCACCTGATTTGTATTCGATGAAGGAGCTATGGGATTACATGGACAGAGAAATTCGAAAAGAGTGTCTCAAAGCCGAAAAACATTTGTGGCGGATATGAAAAAAAGATGTAATTATTTTTTATCATTATCGGTAATATATTTCCGAGTGTCCATATATGTGTAAAGATATTTTTGAGCGGCAGAATACATAAATGTGTCAGGAATCGCCATTGATTACATCGCGTCGTTTACTCGTTGAGTACTCTGTGACACGCACACACGTTCAAACGCGAGAAACGAACATTTTCCAGACGCGTGAAAACGCTGGTTATTTTAAGAATAGTGAATTTATCATCGTCTTTCAATCTGAACCGGTTCGAAATCCATTTAAAATTCAACGTAAATTAATTCTAACCGCGGAAGGTTAAATTTGCATGCAGAATCTTTTCCGTGATCCGCGGAGGGCATAAAAGGCACCTTGAACGACTCGGGGTATAAAGATTCGAGTGGACTCGAAGAAAAGAAGAAAAAACTGAAATTTCTTCGGTCGCGGTATCGCGGAATTATAACGTCACGTTTAAATTATGCCGCGGTTGAGGACGCGTTTCGACCCTTTTATTTCAATTTAATGAATTCGCCTCACGAAGCACGTGCTCTTTTAGAGGGATCAAGAATTTTTTCATTCTACCGTGATACACCGGGTAACTTTAAACGACTGCATTTTCCGTCCAGGATTTCCCCCTATTTTGTTGGTAATTCCCGGTGCAGGATTTTGCTTATTTAAAACGGCCAATGAATAATAAAATGTCGTTCCGCAACCTTTCCGTAATTTCAGTTCTTCGGCTCTCTGCCTTTCTCTTTGCTTCGCTCGAAATTGTAACGGACCTCAGGGAATTTTGCATTCGACCGTCTCGACATCGTGGAAATTTATTTATTCAATTACATCTCGTATGCATTAATAAAAATATCATATTGTATCGTACGAAATGAAATAGTTGTTATTATAATAATTACGTCAATAAACAGGTACAACAACAAATGCAACAGCGGTAACAGCCACAAAATTAGTCACAACAATGATAACAACAATATTTGTTATCATATTTACATGATAATATGATATACTTTTATATAATATCATATATATTTATTTTTTGAAATTCCAAATTGTGAACATGAACAATTGTGAATACGAATTAAAATATAATCAATTTTCCTTGTCGTAACCGAAATGAAAAATTCGTCCCTGAAGAGGTTAATCAATTCGAGCAAGAATTAGTTCATACTGCGTCATTTGCCGATACACGAGCATGCACGATCTATTTGATTCCACGCTCGTATCACTCGACACTTGGTCCATCATCGAAATAAAGAAGCGGTGTCCGACGATGAAGGACGACATCCCTCTTCTCGAATCAAACCCGTCGTCCACGTCATTTGCAACGTTCCTATTAAACGCTCTTCGCTTCACTTCCGGTACATAACGTTCGATGCGTTCTCAGCGATCGATCAAGGCTGTATCGCTAGCTACCTGTTACTCGTGCTCGAGTTTCCGTTACAGCGGATGAACCCGTTAAAATAATTAAAAATAACCGGCATTATTTCGAGTGAGTCCTTAGGGACATCGAATCCCTATCGAAATCTCGACAACGGCATCGAATCGTACGATCGAAACGTTCATTTGCGGTTTCGAGCATTGTGGCTTCGCCTATTATGGCCCCGATTAGCCATAATGTTAATGGCTTCCGTGCCTGAATCTGTGCCCGTGTAGCGAACCACGAGCGGGGTAAATGTACAGGGTGTGAAAAGAAAAGGTCGCTTTACACGCTTTCACGGGTCAGTATACTGTTTCTCTTGAAAAGGTCGTTGTATGCTTTGTTGAAGTCTACGGTAATCTATCTATTTATAAATCGATCTATAATAGACGTACAGCGAAGAATATCGATTCGTGTAAGGGTATAGCTTTGTTGAAACAATTATAATTTTACGATCTTCATATTTTGAAAATACAATCGAATGTAGGAATTTAACATCTTCGTATTTTGAAAATACAATCGAACGTAGGAATTTAAGATCTTCATACTTTGAAAATACAATCGAATATAGGAATTTAAGATCTTTATATTTTGAAAATACAATCGAATGTAGGAATTTAAGATCTTTGTATTCGTTGCTGAAGATACAAAAAATGTGGTAATGATCTCGGCCGTGATTTTGAAAATCGTACGCGGTCGATAAGGAGAAATGATACATACGCGCAGTCGATAACGGGAAATGATAAATGTGCGCAGTCGATAACGAGACACGGTAAATATGCGCAGTAAAATTCGTTTATCGGATGCGCTACAACAGAGTGGAATAATTTTTACTGCGCATAATTACTATTTGTGGTTCAGAATTGCGCACATGCTCTACACACATCGACCATTACAACGTACGAAGTTCCACGAAGATGGCCGAAGGCGACGCGACCTCGATGGTTCCATTGGGGGCAATATAACGAGAGTCCACTGTACATAACGTTAAGAAGAAAAATATGTGTTTCGTTGTACATTAATTTCGTTGTATGTAATGTATTTTCGTTCTTCCTCGTTCCTATTTTTATATAAAATAATGAATTAACTCGCTCGTGAGTCATTTAAAGAGTGTCTCCACGCGACTCGTTCGCGAAGCGCAATTGCTGACCGCACGCATGTAAAAGGTCAACGTTAAAGCTAACAGCCGTTTATCGATCGTAAACTATCGCGCGATCGAGCAAAATATGAAAACTGTGACTCAGTGGAAATTCACTGTGCCCGTTAGCGGAATACATTACCGCGGTTGTCCGTTCTATCCCGAAGAAAAACTGGGATAAACGATGTGGGAGCCAAGACGGCGAGAAACAAACGGAAAGTTTCTTATTGCAACGCGTCCGACCGTTTCTCACGGGGATAAATGAAAATTCCAAGACACTCGGGCGATTTTCGACCCCTCGTTTCGTTTTATACCCACCTATCCATCGATTCGCAACGGCCAGGAAGATAGGAGGCGTCCCTGAAAAACGCTTCCATCGACCGGCGCAAACTTTCCCCGTTTCATCCTTTATTCATAAGCGTTTGAAACATTAAACATCGCCCGCTTTATCGGATCGGTATTAACCGATTCTCTGGCGGGGGTAA
This sequence comes from Coelioxys conoideus, assembly GCA_947623535.1. Lineage (NCBI taxonomy): Eukaryota > Metazoa > Arthropoda > Insecta > Hymenoptera > Megachilidae > Coelioxys > Coelioxys conoideus. The sequence continues at coordinate 9,861,403 of OX392455.1, read as the reverse complement.
AAAGTCGCCCGGACGGTAATTTATTTCTATGGCTTTCGAAGTACAGGGACCAAGGGAGATTCATGGATTTACGGAAAGTTCGAAGGTTTCGTTGCTAACTGTAACTTTCGAAACTTAAAACGTCACTAACCGGACGATAGAAGTACTTGGGTCGATATAAACGACGAATACGGGGATTTTATTTCTGTATCGATGATGTTTCGTCGATAAATTCTTGGATTAGAAATTTGCAGCTTTAAAAGTTTTTGAATTAGGAGGCGGGGAAATTTTATGACTTCAAGATTAGAAAATTGTAAGAATTTAGGGAATTTGGGAACATCGGTAACTTGAGAATTTGGGTATTCATAAATCTACAAAATCGAGAAACTTAAAAATTCACGAATTCAGAGACCTGAAAATCAACAAATTCCAAAAATTTTATAAAAATTTATGAATACAAAAATCTCGACATTCGAGAATTTTATGAATGCATAATATTACGTACCCAACAAACAAACGCGAACTAAAGAGAGCACACTGACACAGTGAAATAAGTAGCTGAGAAACGCAAGTTCCAGGGCCGTAGGTTCAAAGGGTCGGCATATTACTCGAACGAGATGCACGATTTATTGGGTCTGCCTACGCAGGCCGGTGCTGCGACAGCGACAACTACCTTAATTAAGTTTACCTTCGTTAAAGCCCCGATTCACTGTTCATCCTGCCACTTCCGGCCTGCCTGCAGCGATCTTCATCGGCCCCCGCTTTCACCGATTTGCATCCGTCCCTTCGAAAGCCTAGCCTCGACCGTGGATAATTCGTTTTGCCGAGCCAATTGCACGACTGCCATTACCCAGCCTCGACGTATTGTCTCGTTAATTGAAATTCGTGCAATATTTACCTTTACACCTTTGCAACTGTGACTCGTTGCTCTAGAAATCGCTATAACTTTCGAGCGATTCTATGTTGCGTCGAGTGTGCTGGTTTCGATACCTCGGTGATCGATATCACGTTCGACTTTAATTTTTAACAAAATTTTATTTTTAGTATTTTTTAACCTACAGTTATAATATTCTTTGAAGCGTTTTATTATATATCACGAGGTTTTTTTTTACTAAACTTTATTGGTGTTTTTTAACATACTTTCATAATATTGTTTAAAATTTTATGATATTGCGTATCTTAATGGAATATACTTTCAAATCATTTTTTGATGTGGTGTTCTTGTAAGTTGGATCGTTCGATTAATTCAGTTTCAATTAGCTAAATTGGCAGAGAGAAATATAGGTCGTTGATGTTGGTTAAAAAGTGCACCTCAAAAAAAATTTGTTATAAACTTCACTTCACCGTGACCCATGATTTGCAATTAAAGTAACTACTTCATGTTGCATGCGTTATTTGATTATCCTTTTTTATAAATATAAATATTTGATTTTGAGATCAGTTTATTTCAAAATTTCTATAAATCAGTTCAGAGTTGAACATGGAAAAATATTTGAACAACGGTCGACGTAACAGTAAGATGTATCGGAAATATTGGATGAATGAAATTGCAATTTCGAGTGAGAAATCGTGTCGCTCTTAAGTTCGTTTTAATCACGCTAAAATACCGCAGTCAAAGAAATATGGGCTAACGAAAACGATCGTAAAGATTCAAACTAGAGCAGTGAATCACTCGATTTAGTTACAACGTCTGACCACCTGTACACCTTTACCACTTATCGTCTGACCACTGCAGTGGTTCGCGTGTCGAAGGTCGTTCGTGATCACCTACATGCACATACATCGCGCACGCTGTATTTTCCATCCGCATGGGGTGTTAATAAAAATTTTATCGCCCTCCGAAAGATCACGAACACGTAACACGTGTTATTTCTATCGACAGCTACAAATTTTATAATAATTGAGCCATTTTCAATTACCACTCGATAACTCTGTTCTGAGAAAGTCTCATTTACCGCGTTTCCCAGACGTGTACTTTTTAAATTACACGGTTTTCTAAATATAGACGACCTTTTTAACTACGGTTCATGAGAATATAAATATGACTATAAATGGTTCTTTTTAGAGAGTATGCAGATAAATATCATTTTTGAATGGGACATTTTAAAAGTATGAATATAAACATTATTGTTGGAAAATAGAAAAATAAATATAATTTTTAATGCGCTTCTTAAACGCACAAATATAAGTGTCATGTGTTAATGGTACTTTTTAAGGACATAAATATAAATGTAATTCGTTAATGGTAGTTTTTAAATATTTAAATATAAATGTAATATCTGAATGGTACTTTTTAAAGACAGATATAAATGTCATGTGTTAATGGTACTTTTTAAAAACATAAATATAAATGTCACGTGTTAATGGTACTTTTTAAAAACAGGAATATAAATGTAATTTCCTAATGGTATTTTTTGAAGACAAATATAAATGTAATTTGTTAATGGTACTTTTTAAAGATATAAATAGAAATATAATTTTTGAACGATTACTTTATACAAAAATATAAATTTCTCATAAAAATTAATGCGCTACTGCTTTTTGTAAAATGTGGGAATAGTGTAGTGCAGGCTTCGAACGACTTCTTTGCGATTGTACACGATATTTACGTCGAGTTTTATCCATCAGAGACGAACGAACACAATACATTTCTCATTGGACGCTAATCACAACCATAAATCGTCATCGCTGATAAATACAGAAGCAGGTAATCGATAAACGCGCGAATAGGTAAGGAATTAATGGACACCCGATGTATCGGAGGCCGAAGGAGTTTAGTCACGCGATGGTCAGCCCTTCCGCCGCGTGGCCAACCCGTTGGTAACCCGTTCTCGATTAAAACAGGGACTATCGAGCGGCCTGCGTCGACTTTTGCACACAAGTCTCGCAAGCATCGTGCCAGAAACGCGAGAACGAATCTCTTCGAGTTGGCGAGGTCGGCCCAATTTGCGTGTGCCAAGTGTTTCCGCGAGTCTCGTTCCGTTTTTTTTCATCCCCCGCGGATCGTTTCGGGGGTGAACGACCTCGTGTCATCCCCCTGCAGTTTATCGACGAAGGGATCTTTCGACGTGAACTGTCTCTCTCGTCCGTGTTGCGAGGTACTTGGTGTCTGTGTGTGTGTTCGTCTGATGTTGACAAAGAGGGTAGGTGCGGAGGAAATATTGGGAGCGGAGGTTGTTTGTTAGACGGCTAAATATTTGGCTGTTTTTTCCGAACGATATTTGATACTGTCACGATATTACCGTTGGTTGTAGCGACGTTCGAACATGTATTCTTCTGCGGGGAAGTATATTGTGTCGAGTGTGCGAGAAGGAGGGCGAAAAGGGGTTAACAAGATCATTATTATCCATTAATTATAATGGCAAGTTCCAAAACACGTCATTCTCTGTCCCCGCGAAGGATCGTTCAGATCCTGTCACAAATACAATAAAATGTTTATATAGTCATCTTTAGGATGTGGACATTTATACGTATAGTATACAGAATTGACTAGTTAGACATATAGTATATATGCAAGTTAGCAAGTTTAGTTAGTTAAATTATGTTAAATGAATCGTATTTATGCTATTTTAATAATTGTGCACACGTACAGTACGTATACACAATTAGCTATATAGACATGCAGTGTGTACACAAGTTAACATGTTTAGTTAGTTACATTATGTTAAATTAATCGTTTATTACACCATTTCAATAATTGTGCACACAAAGAGTATGTATACACAATTAGCTATTTAGACATGCAGCGTGTACACAAGTTAACATGTTTAGTTAGTTAAGTTATATTAAGTGAATCGTTTATTATACCATTTTAATAATTGTGTACACATCCTGTATGCATAAATAACCACTTGTCTACGCATACTTTATATGTAAATAACCAATTGTGTATAAATACTGTATGTATAAATAGTCAATCGTGTATGCACACTGTATGTGCAAATAGCCATATCCTAAACTTTAAACTTAGAATTGATCCACCATAAGTGCAATTTTGTGATACCTTCATCGTCTCCTACTTTCCATGTTTCGAAATGAACGGATACGTAAGAAAGTAATAACACTTTCTTTCGGAGAATGCGCGCGTAATTCGAAATAGATTTCCCGATACAATCCCGTTTGGAAGATTCACAACAGCAATCGGGATGCGGTCGTTACTCCAGCGAAACTTTTCTATAGTCAGTTTAATCGTAGCGACGAAAACGTGTGCCACCGGTAATTATGCAAACTGCTTTCCTCCGTTCGCGTGGCGCCGTTCTTGTCTCAGATTTAAGACGCCGTTAAAACGTTGCAGTCGAGCCGATCGGCGAACAATTCTGGCTAGACACGGGAGGAGACGTCTCCTGGCACGTTCGCCAGGGACGATCGAGAAAGTTTTATCGCGCGATGGAAACGACCGTTGCTTACTGCGACTTCGTTTCCGACCCAACTTTCCAATCGATTTCGAACGACGCGAAATCGTTTCACGGAACAACGGTGTCGTTCCGTCGACTACCCGTTAACCGTTCTGTCCTTTCAACTTTGTGCGCGAACGAAAGAAAGCTCGCGAACTTCCTGGCTAATCGCTTTCAACGCTTTTCATTCGACTGAGCTTCGAGCGCATTTTGGTTGAAAGAGAACTATCTGCCTTCGAGGATGAACTGTCTTCTTTCGTAGAATTGTTGGAATAATTATTAGAAAATTATTAGACGAATTATTTCAGAATTATTAAATGAGTTGTTGATAATTTCTCGACAAAATTAAAGGTATATGTAAACTAATTTTTTGTTGTAATTTACTATTTGAGGATTTAAGTATATGTCGCATTATATTGCCGCGGATCAATATCATGATGATATTGCATTTTATTATTACGTATTATATTGTTACGTATAATATTTTTTCGCATTACATTTCCATGCGTTATATCACCATGTCGCAATACTGTTTCGCGTTATATTGTCACGTGTCATATATAGCCACCCATTAAATTGCAACGCGCTGTATGTAACAATATTCCACATATTGCCACCCGTTATGTTTCAACGCACTATAGATCACGATACGTCATATATCGCCACTCGCTATACATCGCAGTACGTTATATTAATATGTGCTGTATATTGCAACGCGCTATATTGCCATGTGACATCCATCGTAATTACTATTTTACTACATAAATGTAATCTATAACACCCAGTATGACGACCTATTATATATTACTTCTCTCCATATATCGCCATCTACCATACGTCGTCACGCGTTCTATAAAAATTCATAGAAACTACTTCGCTGTTAAAGGCCGATTCTCTTCAACCTCTTTACATATTGCCAATTTCAAGAAAGTTCTGCACAATCTCGTTGATGGCAATATAACGAGAGTCTACTGTGTATGGAGGCTACTTATATAGTCGCACGAAGAATTTAAAAATAGACGGTTCGTACAAAAACAGAGACCTTTTGTAGTATAGATTAAATGTTCACCCTCGTTATTTATTTGTCCTCCATCGTGAAACATAACCTGAGAGTTCTCGGTAATGAAATTGAAAGTTCAAAGTTGAGCAAAAGGTCCTGGCGTCGGATCGAATAAAGCGTGTAACTGTTGAATTATTAATTAAGAGCGGAACGCGGCAACACGCACGACATTAGAACAACGGCGAGTGGCTAAAAAAGATTCTCGATACACCTGGGCCGATATCGATCCCCGCACCTGGCCAGATACACGACCACGTTCCCATTAGGTTCGTGGCACTCGTCAGAAAACTCGACGCGTTTGCTTTTTCTCCCTGTTTATCCGCGTTCGTAATTAGAATGTCACGGGTAAACTTTTAACCGGAACATCGGCCGGCTCAACTAATTATGTTTGCTCTTAATACATACCGTACGTGGCCTGGTTCGCCGTAGGGACCCGTACTTTTATTACCGTCGTTCAGGGAATTTCGATTTTCGTGAATTAATAGGGCTCTTCGAGCTTCGCGAAATTCATGGTTCAAGCATAATAGGATTATATAAGCTGTATTTCGTACGAGGAAAAAGGAGAATTACTGAACGACGTTATTTCGGCCCAGAAGTATAACGGTGTCGTGAATATTATTCGCTTTTCTTACGTAGCAAATTTTGTGGAAGAAAATAGAGTAAAATTTTAGGAAAGCAATTCCTTCGTAAATTAAACGCACGATTAATTAATTTAATTGTTTGTACGTATTATGTCTGTACGTGTATTTCTATATATCTATAGTTCTAGGTTTCTGTAACCCTAGATCCCTATAACCGTAGCTTCCTCAGTTCCTAGATATTAATATTTACAAATTCTCGAATCTCAAATTCTAGGTTCCTAGATGGACATATTGCAAGACTTCCGTTTTTATAGGTTCGAATCAATTTTAGGTTTCGATATTTCCAGATTTAAATGTTCCTAATATTCCAGGATTCTCAATATCCCCGGGTCCCTAGTATTCCTATATAGAAGGAATAGTCAAAGTCCAATATCCCTAGATTCGAATATACCCGCATTCGAATACCCTTTAGTCTGTGAATTCTTAGATTCAAATATCCCAAGATCAACAAACATTTCATTATTAATATATGCTGATCTGTAAAGTCCTCGATCCCTAGAAATAAAAATCCCACGATCCCTGGATCTAAAAATTTCTTAATCCCTAGACCTAAAACTGCTTTGTTCCCCAGATCTGTAAATTCGTAAATTTGAATGTCCCTAGATCCATAAATTGCAAAATCGGAATATCCACAGGTTCATAAATTCAAAAATCTGAATATCTCTTCTTAGTCACAAAGATTCCAAGATCAATAAATTTCAAGGTTCGATTACTCCCAGATTTAAAAGTTCCTACTTTCCCAGTTATTTTAGCGACGGCGAAGTCGCTCGTTCGGTCCGATACACATCATAATCACCGCTAAAAGATCTGTATTCGCGTTTAAATCAACAACAGGGAAATAAAGAGACGTAAAGAAAGTCGTAATCTGAATTTAAATTCGCTTCGGTTGAATGAATCAAACAGCCACTCGAAATTTCCATGCATATTAAAGAAGCCCTGGTTTTTCCCCCGGCATTCATTCGAATCGAAATGAAGGCTTTCACGACCGGTTGAACCGAAATCGCATTCATTTAGCGCGGAAGGGTTTTTTCGCCGATGATTTTTCAACGAGCGACCGTCGAAAGCGAAGCGCGTAAAAAGATTGGAAATATCGAATTTACATAAAACAACGTTATATTCCTGATGATCGACTAAAAGCTCGAACGCGTGCATCGACGAGGGCATAAAAATTTCAGCATCATCGATGTACCTCGGGTTGTGTAATTTTTTACGATATCGTGCCATCAAATTTTTTCCTACTGAATAATCGAGTTGAAAACAGACGTTCGCATAATTTCGTTGCACAAACGCTGTACAATATAATACCTGCGGTATATCGATTTAAAGTTTATGGCATATATAAAACAATTATAAATTAATTAATAGTTTCAGCAAATGCGATTATAAATTATAGTTTTAGTAAAAGAAAATGACCGATTGCCGATCTTAACAAACAATAATTTCGAAGCATGGAAAGTCTAACGCGATTTCATGACATAAAAGTATCACCAAATTCCAATTACGGTATATCAATTTAGAGCTTGAAGTTCAACGAAAATAACTGCATAAATGTTTCATCGATATCTTTATCGATTCGTGAATCAAAAATGCGGTATTCTATAACTGACAGTGCTGAGATGATAATCGATCATCGCATCCATTTGTTCCGAATCAGTCATCCTGTGACGGAAATGTTGAATAAACAATCATGCAGTCACGTTCTTTAGGTCCTAAACTTTTGTTCGATATACCATAAGTGCTGTTTCGCAATACTTTTATGTCATGAAGTTATGTTAGACCCTTTTCGTTTCGAAACCAGTCGTTCGCTATGTGACGATTCCACTTTTCCTTCTTCTTGAATCATATATTGAATAATTAATATTGAATTGAAATTAAAATTGAAACAAAATTGAAATTGAAGTTGAAATTGAAATGAAACTGACACAAAATTGAAATTGAAGTTAAAATTGCAATGAAATTGAAACAAAATTGAAGTTGAAATTGAAACGAAATTGAAACAAAATAGAAATCGATGTTAAGATTGAAATAAAATTGAAATGAAATTGAAACAAAATAGAAATTGAAGTTAAAATTGAAATAAAATTAGAATTGAACCAGTTAAACGAGTAATACGTCTCGTCATCAAATTTGTTAGAATACAAATGACTTGAATCGGGGTACATATTCAACGAAGTAAGAAGAGAAGAAAAAGAGAATGAAAGTCAGTCAAACGATCCACCATTTTCTTTTCCCCTGCACTAATTACTCGAGCTGTTCAGGCTAGCGAGTTTCGAGCTTTCTTAAGTTATAAAGCGGTAATGACTCGCTGGCGAACTAAACGTTCTAGTTTTTCCGCGAACGGAGCCGGAAAAGCCGATGGAAACTGATTACTCGCGTAGAAAACACGACGGGAAATCAATAGGGAACCGATGCGTAGAACGTCGTCCGTTTTCAAGCGGATCGAACTTTTTGACGTTGAGACAGGGTCGTGCTCTTTGATATCCAGGACAAGAGAAGCTCGTTTTCGTTTCCAGCCAACGAGCCCTCGTATTTCCCGTGCAATGGGAACCGACAACTTTTCTAATAATTCATCACGAACACGTACAAATAAGATTGCTCTGTTCGTGTTCGATGTAATGCAATTTCTTCTGTATTCTACCCCTCGTCGTTCCACATTTTTCTCTGCGTAATGCTTCTTTGGATTCGTCGTTCGTCGCTTTAAGTTGGCAAACTAGCGTCGTCGTTTGCATATTTCGGGATCCGAGAATTTGGGAATTTGGATATTTGGTGATTCAAAGATTTGATTGTTTGAGTATTTGAAAATTGGGAAATTTGGGAAGATGGGAATTTGGAAATATATAAATGAGAAATGAAATTGGGGGGCTCTGAAATTTGGAATTTTTGGCATTTGAAATTTGAATATATGGAAATATGAAAATTTGGGGTTTGAGAATGTGAAGGGCATTTAAAAATTTAAAAATACAGAAACTCGGGGATTTAGGTATTTTAACATTTCAATATTTGAAAATTAGAAAGTTTGTGAGTTTGAAATTTAGAATTTAGAATTACTGTCATTCAAAAAATTGAATATTTGAGAAATCAGAAATTTCAGAATTTGAAGATTCAAGGATTTGAGAACATAATTTTACAATTTGGAAATTTACAAACTTGAGAATGAGAAAATCTGCAGATGTGGTTTTTTGACAATCTCGAATTTCTAAATTTGCAAATGTCCTAAATTTGTGTCATCAAATTGAATATTAATATTCACTCTTTTTTCTATATTTATATCCGTCCATTTGATACAACATCCACAAAAGTTATCACCCTGATTAAACTTCAAGCTCGAAATTCGTATATAACAACTACTATATTGTATTAATATATTAAAATTATTTCGTGCAAATTTTATCATCCAATAATATTAAACACATTTTAAAATTGGCCATTCGATACGCATTAACAGCAACGAAATTTACTTATAAACAACTATTGTAATATCGTTAAAAGCAAAAAAGAAAAATGAAATCGGATTGCAATTAATATCCGAGCGTTTCGTTTTCGTCCCCCGAGAACCGCGTGTGGATTTAATACACAAGATGCTTTTAGCCGCGAAAGTATTCGAAACGCACCCTTTACCCGACATCGTTCGCTGCCTTTCCGCTGTCGAAGTCCCAGATGGCTATAAATTGATGAAAGATACGCGAAATGTATGTAATTATTGATACAATGTGATTGTCCCGCGTCGCAACTGCTGGGATTTACGATATTGCAAATATATGGATGAATATCGCGTTACAGGAAATGTGCATTAAAACGAGAACACTGATATGCGCATGTATGTATGTGTGTATACAGATTGCATTGATATGTATGTATATGCAGATTCAAATTATATACATATGTATGGATGTTAAAATTTGGGTAAGCAAGGGAATACATGATTTAAGTGCTTTCTGTTTCAATCGCCAAAATGAATTACATTATTTTCGAACATGTTGTATACAGTATTCGACGCTTTAATTAAATCGATTTGTATGTTAAATTTCTGTATCCCAAGTTCCTAGATTTTTAAATTCTATATTTGTAAATTCGGAGGTTTTAATATTTGAGCGCTTAAAACATTTCTATATTTATAGATTTTTTAAACCCCGCATTACTAAATTCTACGACGATTAATTTGTAGATTTCAAATGTCCGCGTTTCTAAATCCTATATTCATAAATTCTCAAACTTCAAAAGCTTCACACTTCCAAATACTGCATTCGTAAATTCTCAAATTTCAAAAGCTCCGCGCTTCCAAACACTGCATTTATAGATTCTCAAATTTCCAAATTCTCACATGTCTAAATCCCACAATTCTCAAATTCCACGCACCATCGAATTTATAAATTAGAATAATTCCACGTTTTAAAGTTTTCCGTGAAAGAATTCAAGGTACATGTACGAATAAATCAAAGTATGAGTAAAATACATGATTTTATATTGTAAGAGTAAAATATGAGAGATTTTATATGAATTCCATTGATTCACATAAATTCTGCGAAACTGCGGAGAATTAACATAAATTTTGTGAAACTACAGAGAATTAACATAAATTCGATCAAGTTACAGAGAACTTATACAAATTCTGTTAACTTGCAGAGGATGTATATCAATTCTGTTAAATTACCGAGAACTTCTATAAATTTCATTAAACTACAGGGAAGTTACATAAATTCTATTGAAATTTATATTGAACTAAAATCTACGTTTCATAAGTTGAACAAAATTAATACAATTGTTTATTGCTCTGTTATTTTTATGATTAATAAATCCTATCAAATATTTTCACAATATTTTGCATTGTGTATTATTCATAGGTCTAAGTAATTACTACTAGTGTTACTAATTAGATGAACGAACAAATTCTTACTAAATAGATGATTGATTCGTGTGGTAATTTAAGCGTCACCCACATGTGGATGACGTGGCGATCAAAGTGTCAATTCCGCCTGTGTATTCCGATGCGAATTAAAGATTTATCGTTGTGCATCGTATTAAACGATGATTTATTTGTGCGATTGCAGGAACAAACCGAAAACGTTCGCGTTCGATCACTGTTTCCATTCCCTGGACCCGTCACTGGAGAATTTCGCGAGCCAGGAAGTGGTTTTCGACGCCCTGGGCCGCGATATTTTGGACAATGCGTTTCAGGGCTACAACGCCTGCATCTTCGCTTATGGCCAAACCGGTGAGTCCTAATAGTCCCACTTAGTACATCATTTCTTTCAAAATTAACTCGCAGACTGTTAGTCGTAAGATGTAATTTTTTTATTGATTTTGGTAAAACTCTTTTTAAGGGCAATAGTAAACTTTATATTTGCTCGATTTTGTTAATATTTAGTTGGGAAAATTGGAAATGATCTTGTTGTCCTCGTTCTTAAACTTATCAATTATCAAGTCTTTCAATCTTTAATTGTTCAATTTTTTAAATACAGGGGTCTTATTCTCTAATTTTCACATCCTCAAATCTCCAAATTCTCAAACTTCCAAATCTTCCAATTCTCAAATCGCCAAATCTCCATGTCTGAAAATCTTCAGATCTTAAAATTTCCAAATCTTCAAACCTTCAAATTCTCAAACTTTCTAATCGTCAAATCTTCGTATCCCCAAATTTTCAAATCTCCAAATCTTCAAATCTTTAAATTATCAAAATTCGAAACCCTCAAATCTCAAAATTTTTAAATCTTCAAAATCTCGAATTTCCAAACCCTCAAATTAGTCGCTCTTCAAGTCTGAAAACCCTCAGATCTTAAAATTCTCAAATCTCGAAATCTTTAAATTTTTAAACTTCTAAATTTCCAAACCCTGAAATTAGCAACTCTTCAAAGCTGCAATTCCTCAAATCTTCAAATACTCAACACTTCAAATTCCCCAATCCATAAATTATCAAATCCTTAAATCTCCATATCCTCAAATCTTCAAGTTCCCAAGTCCACAAATTCTGAAATTTCCAGGTCCCCGAATTTCCAAGTTCCCAAATCTCGAACTTCCCCAATCTTTAAATCTTCAAATTCTCAAAATAACCACTCTCCAAACCCCCAAATTTCCACCTCCCTAATCTCGTAATCCAACACTCCCCAGTTTCCCAAACATCCAAATTGCAAACTATAACAAGAAACAACTTCCCCGTCCGTGTAACAAGCTCGAATTAACAAAATACAATTAATCCCATCATTCACCCGTACAAAGATTAACGAGAGCTTAAAAACTCGTAGTCGTATCTCATCGCGACATTCGACCACCTCGGGTGTTTTATTGTATTCAACAAAAGCGGCTAGCGAAAGAATGGTCTTTGTATAGGAAAAAAAAGAGAAACGCGATCAAAAGAGCTTTGCCCGATATTTTCCGCGTCGGTCCACATTCGCGTTCCCTGCCAGATTTAATTCCTGTTGATAAGAGGGGCGCCCGGTTCCACCCCCTCGACACAATAAATGTCTGCTCGTTGTATAGCCGCGAGTAACGCAATTAGAGAACGGGCCAACGATAAACGTACACGGTCGATCCTACAACACGTTGGTGAAACATTGACCGTGGCGACGACTAACATTGTCGTCCCGTTGTTCTAGGAGAGGAGCAAAAAAAAAACAGAAAGAATAAGATTATGCACTTCTAAAGGCTCTCCCGTCTTTCTTGTTCACTTAGCTGCTCGCTTGACATCGATGAATCGGATTTAACCTCTCGACTTATCATCCTTCTCAGAGCACTTACCGATGGAAGACTTGATAACTTACGGAGAAGTTGCGAGCGGATGCTAACGCGAAACCTCTTAAGGGTTTCAGAATACGCTGCAGTATCAATTGGGGTTAAACTTCACCCCCCGCCTATTGCCAGCACTAAGTTCACCGTTTATTTTGCGCTTTATGTTTTCACAAATTATTGCCAAATTAAGTCACATTTATATGTATTAGAGTGTCTCATAAGTTTCTTCCTCTTTTGACAAAAACAAATGCACAATATTTATTGTTGAAGGTTGATTCGTTGAGTTAAATATGAACTATTCTGGTCTAACGCCCTCTTTTTTTTAAATTCTTGGCACTTCCTTGCAAAATATTCCTTGAAGTGCATTTTTATGCGATATCAAGAAAGGAAGAGACTTATGGAACAATCTAATATATAAATGACTTTTATATTATTTTTGTAACTCCTGTTGGTGTGACACGTATTGCTAAGGGATTACAAAGTTGATAGGATCGATTAAATTGTAAAACGCTTTTTCAATGCTTCGAAAATTTATTATAAACGTGATCGATGGATTTTTGAACAATGAAAAATGGCGTAACTTGTATTCGGGAGAGTTGCATCGTTTGGAGATTGCAGGGTTGGGAGGGTTATTTCGGTTATAAAATATTTCGTGAACGTTTTACAGATCATTAGTATGTTGCTTGTACTTTTGAAAAATTGTTATGAGAGTAATTGAGAAGATTAAGAAATTATTTGAGAAAACATCATTTTAATTATTTGAAGTGGTATAATTTATATCGGGAAGATCTATGTATATCATTTGGAGACTGCACAATTAAGAGGACTGTTTTAATTGTAAAACATTTTTTAGATATTTTGCTGGTTGTTAGATATCTTGTTTCTTGTTTTGATAAACTTTTAAGGAATTTGAAATGATAATTTGTATCGAGGAGATTTGTTTAAAAATTACAAAATTGGGAAGGTTGTTTAAGGTATAAATAATTATCGTCATTAATATTTGCTCATTATTATTGTTATATTTTCAACGAATCTTCCTTGATTAAGAAATTGAGGAATTACGTAAAACAAATTAGAATTTTTTTACCGAAATTTTCAGCCGTGTTTGCACATATAAATATCAAAGATACCATATTTAAAAATTCTGTATACCAAAATTCACAACATTTAAAAATAATAATGCTCCCAAGATTACTTCTTCCAAAACATCAAAGCTTCTAAATGATGGAGGTGTCAGACAGTCAAGCTTGCAAATACCTATATCACCATTCATAAAGAAAATCCTCGAATACATCTGTTCCGTATTGAAGCCCGCAAGTTCTGAAACTACCAAATATCAGAGACTTTGAATGACCAAACTTCCAAATGCCATAACTCGCAAGAAGCGAAACTATCAAATATCAAAGCTTTCGATGACCAAACTTCCGAATGCCGAAACTTGGAAGAACCGACCCTATCAAATGTCCAAGATTCCAAATAACAAACTTCTCAAATATTAAAACTTCGAAACACCAAAATTTCCAAATACGAAAATTTGCACATTCTAAAGCTTCCAAGTATTGAAACTCCAATATATCAAACCCTGTTAGTACCGAAACTCTCAAATATACAATTTACCAAATATCAAAGCTTTCGAAGCTCTCTCAACGAGCATTCGGGGTTAAAATTCGAACAATACTTACATCGACAACAAAATTCGTGCACATTCTTAAATTCCGACTCGTAAAATTGTCTGGAAGTATATCGCCCAAATCGTGCAATATACTAAGTATGTATTCTGATATATTGCGATATAACAAATATCTATTTCGATCGTAAATCGACAAAAAAAATCTACTCGAATATAATAAATACCTCAAAACCTAAATATAAAATCAAATATGATTTAATTTTATTTTATTTCATATTGATATGCAAAATAAAAAGTAGAACATTTCCAGATGCAAAGTAAGAAATAAAACATTTCGTGATGCAAAATAAAAAGTAGAACATTTCGAGATGAAAAATAAAAAGTACAACATTTCCAGATGCAAAACAAGAAATAAAACATTTCGATATACAAAATGTAAAACAGAAAATTTCCCGACGCAAAACAACAAAATAAAACATTTGGATATACAAAATAAAAAATAAAATTTCAATTGCTGTGCAACGTATCGAATCGATCGCTCGAGTATACAACTTTGATCGATGTTTATCGCCAATAATAAATTTCCTCCGAAAACATCGAGAAGTATTCACGAAATAAAACGAGGGTCGAGTCGTGGGAGATAAATTTGGTCGAAAATTGGGGTACGGTTTGTTATCGAGGCCCGCGTAACCGTGGCTCTTGTAATTTTGCCGAACGAGAGCAAACCACGGTAATTCGTCCGAATGAGCCCCGGAGACCTTCGGCGAGATAAGGGATTGCAAAATTTCTCAGGGGTTAGTTTTTCCGCCGGCGACGGTTTAACGGGATCGTTGGCTAATTTTTCAAGGGTCCGGGAAATCGTACACGATGATGGGCAGCGGCGACAACAAAGGCATCATACCACGGCTCTGCGACAACCTGTTCGACATGATCGCGAAACAACAGAGTTCAGAACTCACATACAAGGTCGAGGTTTCCTATATGGAGATCTACAACGAGAAGGTGCACGACCTGCTTGATCCAAAGCCGAACAAACAGTCGCTGAAAGTCAGGGAACACAATGTACTGGGACCTTATGTGGACGGGCTCAGTCAACTCGCTGTCACGTCCTTTCAGGTGAGTGATACACCTTTTTAAAAACCTCGATAAGTACCTACCTCAGTACCTAGAATACTTGCCTAAATAACGTTGAAGAAAGTTGACGAGGAAATAGGTAGTAACCAAAAGAACCTGGAATATAGCTTGATCATTTTTTGCATTAGCGAAGACGTGACTCAGAAGAAGTCCTCGAAATAGAATTGATTGCATTCGATAACCTCCCGTTGCATAATAAGATGATTGATACCTTTCGTGTATAATACAAACATTGCAAATAGTATCTTGTGCAGCACTGTTATATTTTGATTAATGTACCTGTAATATTTATCTTGAAACAGAGTAAATTTCTTTAGGGATTCTTTTTTATTTCTGTAAGTAACAAAATGGGTTAGGTGGACTCAGCACGCGTTTATGATGGGATATGGACATTTATTTGTTAATACAAATGATTTTGGATAATATGGTACCTGAATATTTATCATGAAACCGAGTAAATTTCGTTCGAGATTCTTTTTTATTTTTGTAAATAACAACATGAGTTAGATGGACTAAGCACGCGTTTATGATCGGATGCGCACATTTACTGGTTAATGCGAGAGACAAAGTTTGAAAAGTGTATATTTTTTTATCTTGTTTGTGGTTTAATGGATGGATGTGACACGGTTAGAGTTATAGATGTTAGCTAATATGAAATATCAGCTATGAAACGATCGTAGCGAGAAGTATATCGTTGAGGCGTATCTCTTTTATCTAGTATCCCCGTTCGATTATCACGAGTGTACTTGTACATTTTCCCCACGAAGCAGCGTAATGTCCCTTTATCACTTGTTTTGACCGGCAATTGGCTCGGTTCCAGAGCGAAACTGTTGTTGATCAATATCTGTCGTTGCAGTGCTTCGGCAATTTAATTTCTCCGACAATACAGCGTTCTGCGTGCACCGACTATACGTATAGCGAAGACAACTTGCCGCGACTGAGTATCGATACCAAACACAGTAACGTCTTTTTCACGCTTTCAAAACCGTTCGATTCATTTACGGTTCTTCTATGGTTTCCTGTTCTTGCGTATGAGAGAAAATTCTTGATAAAATTTCACGATGCACGATACTCTGAGAAGGGATTCGATGCGATATACAGAAAGGAAACAGATAATGATATCGTAAGAAATTCAGAAAATCAGAAATGTTTTATGTTGTGTCAAGAAAATGATAATACAATAAATATGGGATACCAACAGTTAAATCGGTTCCAGTTATATTGCCACGCGCTATATGACCGCTTACTGATATTGTCCCAGGTCCATTAACCTATTCTTGCTCACATAACCACGCGTTTTATCGCCGCTCGCCATGTATAGAAATGTTACATATATTACCACTTGTCATATATCGCAATCTGTTATATATCGCCACGCGTTATACATTGCAACGCGCCATATATTGCCACGTGTCATGTTTCTCAATGCACCGTATACTGTCACTCGCTACATATCGCCACATGTCACATCACTACTCGCCATATATCGCCACGCCACATATTACCACTTTCCCCATATCGCCGCTCGCTATATATCACCATACGCCATAATATCTTTACGTGTTAACATTATCACGGGTTGTATATCGCACCGCGTTATATCGCCGCGCGTTATGCCGAGATCGACGTAAATCACGACGATATTAAAAAAGAGATGTTTTCGACCAAGCAAGAACCATTACGTTTCCAATTGCAAAAAGTTTCCACCCGTATACTTTCCAAAAAGTATCCTGTCTGTGGCAATATAACAAGAGTCTACCGTATTATTGATATCGTTCAAAGTGTTTGAATTATCTTCAATTATCTGATTATTTGACTAATATAACATCTTCGGTAAAGCGGTGCTAATGAATTAAGAAGAAAACAATAGAATCGTGACAATCGTTGATGATCATGATCGATCGATCGATCGACTTTTACTGATCGTCCAGTCGAGGTACGAACATTAAACGGACGAAGGTAATGATACACGATCCTTTCAGAAAGTAAAATCAGGTCGTTTTACATGCATCGAAGGTAGTGGTTAGCTGTTTTATGCAACAAACACGTTTCGTACATACCAGTAACGCGTGATAAGTTTCAATTTGCTCTATCGACTGTGAACTAGGATACTGCCCTCTCGCTTCACGGGATACATTGTACGATCATTTAGAAGAAAAAAAACTCGAGTTTGATAACCGAGAGGTCGCTTGATCATCTACCTGTAATAGGCAGTTTATACAATATTGTATATATAACAACAATTTTTAAGGTGTCTGCGATACAGTGTATATAATATCGACTACAGTATATTGATGAAAAACAATGTACGATATCGATATTGAAATTAATATTGAAATTTTTATCGTTCACTGCAGATTGCAATATAGAAAAATTGAGAGTGGTATTGGCAATTAGAAATTGATTGAACTTGGTGTTCGTTATATGTGCGCCAACGGTTGATGTGAAGTGCTAGTATACTATATTTCTACGTTTCTGCAATTTCATGTATATCTACACTTTTGCAGTTCCACGTTTTTAGATTTCTACACCTCCGCGTTTCTACGCTTTTACGTTTCTACGTTTGTATATTTCTACTTTTCACGTTTCAATGATTTTACGTTTCTACGTTTTGGGGTTTCTACATTTGTTTATTGCTACGTTTCTACGTTTTTACGTTTTCGGGTTTCTACATTTCTACATTGCTACGTTTCCGCAATTCTGCATTGCTATGTTTCCACAATTCTATATTGCTACGTTTCCACATTTCTACACTGCTACGTTTCCACATTTCTACATTGCTACGATTCCACATTTCTACATTTTTATGTTTCCACGTTCCTATATGTTTACGGTTCCCCGTTTCTACGTTTCCATGTATCCACATTCTTACATTTCTATATTTCTAAATTCGCAGCTCTGCAAATCTCTGAATTCCTGAATTTCAATATTTAAAACTCAGAGAAACGCGAAATTTGGAAACGTGGATGTTGCAGAATTTGAAAATCGAAAATTTTGTGATCTCCGCGTTTTTCGATAATTTCGTAATTTTCTTCGGGATGTGCGACACACGGTTTATCGGTCGTTTTAACAGGACATCGACAACCTTATGGCGGAGGGCAACAAATCGAGGACGGTGGCAGCGACGAACATGAACTCCGAGAGCTCCCGTTCACACGCCGTGTTCTCCGTCATTTTGACGCAGACATTGACGGACTCGAAGAGCGGCGTCAGCGGCGAGAAGGTCTCACGGATGAGTCTGGTGGATTTAGCAGGGAGCGAAAGGGCTGTGAAAACTGGGGCAGTGGGCGATAGGCTTAAAGAAGGAAGCAATATAAACAAGTAAAGTTTCGAAACTCTTCCTCGCTTTTTATAACCGCGCACATTCGCGTACCGATGATGTCTATAGTTAACTGTCGCGAAACGCTTATGTCCTCCGTGTGAATACAGCCACGCGTCAACTACTTTTCTTGCTGAACTCTACAGACACGCCGCTTTTAACACGTTGTTGACCGGAATTTTTACACAGAAAATTGTCTCGTGTCGCCGGCTATTATTTTGTACTTGTGCAGGTAACACGATCTAGATAAACTAGTATAAAACAATCTGGATAAAGTAATATAAAAGAATCTACATAAATTAGTATGAATTAATCGAGATAGACTAGTATAAAATAATCTAGATAAACTTCATTTATACATAATGAATTAAACCTGAATTGAACTTTGAATACATCTTTCGTATAACTTTTGATATTTCTTTTTTCTCGCTTCGGTGTTCGAATGTTTCGCGGATTATTTAACATCGCGTGAAAATATTTTCATGTAATTTTGCGAGAAATTTTGTTTGCAGATCCCTAACGACGTTGGGTCTAGTCATTTCGAAGCTGGCGGATCAGAATTCCGGAAGTAATAAGAATAAAGACAAATTTGTGCCGTACAGGGATTCTGTTCTCACGTGGCTGTTAAAGGTATCGTTCAACTTCCGTCGATGTTTTTTTATCTCTGTTTGTTTAAATAAAACAAAGTATTATCAGCAAATGGAGCGACAAAGTAGTAATACCAAAAGTAGTAGACACCTCAAGAATTGCGTTTCTGTATTTAACCCTTTGCGCTCGAGTCACATTCGCCACTTTGATTTAACCCTTTGACTCAAACTATCGTGTCACGCATGTGACGCACATTATAGTTCATATACAAAAAATCAGAACCATGTTCGCACCACGATTGCGTCTGCAGTTTAATACCAATTATAATTTTCATAATCAAGCACCCCTAAATCAAAAATATACCTAACATTTCAACTTTTCTTATTTGTCTTACTGTTGCAACAATAATTAGTTGAATGTGGCTATTTATACATACAGTACGTATACGGGTTAACAAGTTTAGTAAGTTAAGTAGTGTTAAATGAATCGTGTATGTCACTTTAATAATTGTGTACACGTACTGTATGTATGTACAAAAAACCAATGTTTGAACACGACGAAACAGTACCGGCGATTAATAATCACAAAATAATGAAAAAAAAATCCATCGAACTCTTCGACTAAAAAGTTTTACAGGTATCGTTAGCCAATGGTAAAAATGTTGCCGTGGACAAAGGGTTAAATTTTATTTAATGAAATTTTGATCCGTGCCAAGTGTAATAACTGTACAAAATTCGAGCATAAGTGAAATAATGAATAGCCGAAAGGTGTTCGTCGAATAATCGAAATGTTTGCGATTCAGGATAACCTGGGAGGAAACAGTAAAACCGTGATGGTGGCTACAATATCTCCGGCAGCGGACAATTACGAAGAAACACTTTCGACTCTTCGATACGCGGACAGAGCGAAGAGGATCGTTAATCATGCGGTGGTGAACGAGGATCCAAACGCTAGAATTATTCGCGAATTGAGGCAGGAAGTGGAAACACTGAAGGAGATGCTGTTACACGCGACTGTGAGTCATCGAAACGCGTTCGAATGAATGATCATTAACACGTTCGCTAAGATACGGGGCGTGCATCGATACCCTGTCGTATCTCCATTATGCATGGGTCATTTCGCGTGTTCAATCGACTCTCATTACGTGTTCAATTCGCATTCTCGCGAGATTGATTTCGATATTCGAATCTTCGACCTTCCATGAGAACGATCTGTGAATCCCAAGGTTATGCTTTATGTTTGTTAAGATAGTTGTACGTTTATATTTTACATGGACATAGCTACAGTCTCATCGATAGAAAAATTGATTTTTGATCGATCTTAAAAAAATCTCCAACTGTAATCTTACACTTAATATCTTTGATACTAATATATTTGTATAATCTTACATGAATATATCAATAACTTCATCAAAGGAAAAAGTAATTCTAGGCAAAACTTAAGGAATCAAAATTAAATTACGATTTTATTAGCAAAACTTACATGTTGTGCCTTTATTTGTCAAACTATAAATATATTCATATAATATTTTATGAGCGTCATTTTTATTACAGAAAAAAAATCTCCGCTAAATGTATGTAAAAACGAAAGGAAAGCTTTAAGACTCTAAAAATAGCGTAACGAAATCCTTAAAATAAATTTCGTCTTCATCCCCTCGTAACGTAGCGATGTCCATAATTCATTCGTACTCATTTATCATTTGTACGTGATTGTAATTTATCATTTATGTAATTTATACGTAAATCGAGATTCGAAAAAATGAAATTGCTTATCAGCGTGTTAAATCTCAATCTGAGATAATCTTCTTTTTGATCGAACAAAAAAGGGACAAGGATCGATAGTGGGTCAACAACGCACAGACATCACGGAGAAGCTGTCTGAATCGGAACGATTAATGAAGGAGATGTCGCAAACGTGGGAAGAAAAGCTCGTAAAAACGGAGAGGTTGCAACACGAAAGACAGCAAGCTTTGGAAAAGATGGGAATCAGTGTTCAAGCCTCTGGTATCCAAGTGGAGAAGAACAAATATTACCTTGTAAATCTGAACGATGATCCTAGCTTGAACGAGTTGCTGGTTTACTACCTGAAGGTACATAAACATACGTAATCGCAAACCTGTTTTGCATTTTAGAAATATTACGGATGTATCCGAGACCGTGGGCTTCCACTGATATGCGAAGTTTTATCTGGAAATTCGTATTTTCATGCTCTTGGATTACCAAGTTTATGAGTTCTTAAAATTCAAGACTTCTAACTTTTTGAACTCTTAAGTTTCTGAATTTCTGATTTTTTAAATTTTCACATTCTTGGATCATAATATTCAAATTTCTACATTTTTGAATTCTAAAAATTTCCAAGTCATCAAATGACCAATATTTTCAATTTCCAAATTTTTTGGTTGTTACTTTCTGAAATTTTCCATTTCTTAATTTCTCAAATTTCTCAATTCTCGATTTCTCAAATTTGCGAATTCCGAATTTCCCAAATTCTCAATTTTCCAAATTTCCACATTCTCAATTTGTCAGATTTCCAAATTTTTCAATTTCGTAACCTTCCATTCCTTACATTCCTCAAATTTTCTAACTACTGAATTACCAAATTTTCAAATTCCCGAATTGCGCACTTATCAATATTCTATATTTCCAAATTCCAAAATTCCCAAATTTCCAAATTCTCAATGTGTCGTATTTCTGAATTCTCAATTTCTCAGATTTCTCAGATTTCTCAAATTTTCAAATTACGAAATTACTAAATTATAAAATTGCCAAATTCCAATTCAGGTTTCCAAATTACAGGTACTTACAATTTCCCCCTTACCAAATTTCCAAAATTCCGAATCCTTAAATTCCAAAATTTCCAATTTATCAATTTCTCTTCTAAAAAAATATGATGGATCAGCGATCCAAACAGCCTCATCCAAAGCTCAAATACGAACATACCCAGTTACTTTACACCTCCAGATAGTATGAATTTCAAAAACCTCTAAAATAGTAAAAAATACGGTTACCAACGGCTTCATCTATTATAAATGACAACCTGATTTCCGCCTCGTTAAAACGGACCAGCGACATTTCGCTAAAGATACGCTTTGATAAAAAATGCAGGAAAGGACTCTGGTAGGAGGTCGTTCGGCCAAAACGGATCAGGATATTCAGTTACACGGGTTAGGTATCCTACCCGAACACTGTGTCATCACGATAGAAGAATCTGGCCTCTACATGACGCCATTAAACGGTGCTAGGTGTTTCGTAAATGGCACCCAGGTGGTGGAGAAGACGCCGTTGTTGCACGGGGACAGAATTGTCTGGGGAAATCATCATTTCTTCCGTGTGAACTGCCCCAGAAGTGCAACAGGTAATGCTCTCCGCAACCTGCTTATTTTATCGTATTTAAAAAAAAAAGAAATGTAAAAATTAGCTTCTTATCGGATTCTCTGTGCACAGCAATTAACAGCGAACCTCAAACGCCTGCCCAGAATATCGATTACAACTTTGCTCGAGAAGAATTGATGCTTAACGAGCTGTCGAACGATCCTATTCAGAGAGCCATCGCCAGACTCGAAAAGCAGCACGAGGAAGATAAACAGGTATACCTGGAACTTTTGCTTTTCACGTCGCTTTATATATAGATACTCATTGTCCGAACAATTGGCCTATTTGTGTGTTAAATCGTTCGGTGTTAGCTTTTGGAGGACCGTGTTGAAAATACAAGGACGACAGTAAAATTAAGTTTACGCATCGTATTGAATGATTGTGTAAATCCCGAAAGAAAATGTGTAAATATAAATTCTCTGCATGAGATTCTTCAAACTACAAGGATTTTATACAAATAAAAAAACATTGTACAAAGTTAGACATTAACAGCAACCTTATGTCTTTGAAGAGATTATAAACTGGATTATTGTGTAGGATCATAAACTGCATCATGATGTAGGATTATAAGCATGTACTATTGAATAATTTTGTTGTAAACCATATTTAAAAATTTGCTGATGTATCCTGTATGACACTTCGTGTCAAGATAGTATTTTAAAAATCTAATAGATCAATGCAGTGTCTTGTTAGGTGTACTATCAACCTCATGTTTCTAAGAACCATCAGAAACTGTGACATTATCATGTAATCATGGAAATCATATGTGTCTTAAATATACTAAATTGTGTTAACAGTCCACATCTATCACACGAAACAGAATATTCTGAGTTACTTAATTTATTAAATTACATTTAGTGAAATACTTTGGTTTGGAATTATAGGTTGCACTCGAGAAGCAAAGGCAGGAATACGAGCGACAGTTTCAACAACTGCGTAACATTTTGTCCCCTTCAACACCTTATTCACCGTATGTACCGTATGACCCATTAAGAGGTAGTCAAAGCGGTAAATTGCACGCATGCACGCCGACCACGCAAATGCGTGTGGAGAAATGGGCACAAGAAAGGGACGAGATGTTCAAGAGGAGTTTAGGTCAATTAAAGGCAGACATCTTAAAAGCGAACGCTTTGGTGCAGGAAGCGAATTTCTTGGCGGAAGAAATGGGCAAACAAACCAAGTTCAGCGTCACTCTGCAAATTCCGCCGAATAATTTAAGTCCAAATAGAAAGGTAATACACGGGAAAACCGAAGCAAACGATTATGCATCGAAAGAAATATTTTATCGGGTGTTTTCTGAACAGTTAATGGCGTGACACGAAATTTTCGGATTTGAACTTTGTTTCTTTTCATTTAAAATTGAAAGAATGCTGTAAAGGATTCTTACGTTCTAATTTTGTTATGTGGTTCGATTCTTTTTTGTTATTATGTAACATTATTGTTTATTGTTCCACCAGATGTATTTTGGTTTTCACTGTTTGCCATTTTATTATGTTATTTGTTAATATTTTGTTCGTTCTGTTTATTTATTTTTGTTTGTTTCACTTTCGCACTCTTCGACCTGCAGAGTGTATTTTTTCAGCGGGGAGCTTTCGTCAGCGAGCCTGCGATTCTAGTGAAGAGGATGAACATGGGAAGCCAGGTGTGGACCATGGAAAAATTAGAGAACAAATTAGTCGACATGCGGGATATGTACGAGGATAGGAAAGATCCCAATAACTGTCAACGACTACCTGCCATTAAGGTGAACAATTATAGCTCCTTATAATAAACGAAAGCAATTAGTTATTAATCTTCTCGAGAGTAGAATTAGATACTACGTTTTAAATTTTCTGATTTTCTAATTTAAAAATTGTTTAATTTTCAAATTATAAAGTTATCAATATTCTAAATTTCCAAATTATCAATGTTCTAAGATTCCAAGTTATCAAATTATCAATATTCTTCATTTCAAAATTCCTACATTATCAAATTATCAATATTGTACATTTTCAAATTATGAATAATTTAAATTTCCAAATGATCAAGTTACAAACATTCTAAATTTCCAAATTATAAAATTATCAATATTATAAATTTTCAAATTTCGAAATTGAAAAATAAGGTTGCCAGGAACATAAAACAAACGTTTCCGATTTAATATCTGAACGGGAAACCAAAAAAAATTTCTTCTGAAAGCTCCCTTCTCAATGAAACACATTTCAAACAGGACGAACTACCTGGAAAAACTCAGGATCCGTTCTACGAGTCCCAGGAGAACCACAACCTAATCGGAGTAGCGAATATTTTCTTAGAGGTTCTGTTCCACGACGTACGGTTAGACTATCACACGCCGATAATCAGTCAACAAGGAGAAGTCGCTGGACGACTACAGGTCGAAATTAGTCGCATATCCGGCCATTTCGCTCAGGATCGTATCTGCGAAGCTGCGTCGGAATCGTCGGCCGACAGCACCTCTTCGGAACCCGAAGACTATTCTGGATCGAGTCACATCACCTGTCGCGTGACCATCAAACAAGCTACCGGTTTACCGTTGTCGCTTAGCCATTTTGTGTTTTGTCAGTACATGTTTTACGGCCACCCGGAACCGATAGTTGTGCCAGCGGTTGATAATACCGAACAACTTAACTCGAATTGTCAAATGGGACAGAGAGACTCTTTGGTGTTCAAGTTCGATCACACGACGGACTTTAACGTGCCCACTTCGGAGGAATTCGTGGAACATTGTTCTGGTAAGAAATCACTGGCTGTACATCTTTTCGTTTTATACTTTATGTTAGTTAGCTAAGACTCTTTCATAATTTTTCTTCATTTTGTTACTATGTGTTCAGTCTCGCTATATTGCCCATTGAAGTTTCAAGTTCATACGTATGACCTTCATTACTGACCTACAGCATTATCCATGGCCATATAGCGGGACTGCATTGTAAATAAACTGTCAACTACTACAATGTATCATCAATAATTAATGAATAATACAATATATTAATTATTTGTAATATGTAATTCTAAAGTATTTTTAAATCATTCATAAACCACAGAAGGGGCCTTAAGTATAGAAGTTTGGGGACACAGAAGTGCTGGCTTCTCCAGAAGCAAACCTGGCTGGGAAGTGGAACAGCAGTTAGCCAAAGCCAGATCACTGGCTGACAGATGGTCAGAATTGACCAGGAAAATTGAACTTTGGGTAGAAATTCAAGAACTGAATGAACAAGGAGAATATTCACCGGTTGATGTGGTGGTGAAGCAGGACACATGGACGGGTATGGATTAATAACTGGATTTGTTGATATTAACATATTACGCTAATACTGTACATAAAATTGGTCCTTGTTTCAGGGGGTATTTATCAGTTACGTCAAGGACAACAACGGCGGATACAAGTTCGCGTGAAACCAGTACAAAATTCAGGAACATTGCCTATAATCTGTCAGTCGATATTAAATATAGCGGTTGGTAGTGTGTCCGTAAGGAATCGTCTGCAAATCCCGTTGGACAGTTATCAGGACGAAGACTTAAGTATATTGAGAGAAAAATGGAGCGAGGCGTTGATGAGAAGGAGACAGTACTTGGATCAACAGATTCAGAAACTTATTAACAAGCAAGGTGACATTATTGTATCGATAGACCTCGGTCTTGTTAACAATCAGAAAAATAAGTTTGGCTACTCTCGCGGTGAAAATAAATTCAATAATTTATAGAGAATGAAGCTTACAAGTTCAATTTCTAATTTCGAGATACTTAAGTGTTGTACCGGTTAAAAGGTTTATCAAAAATATATAACTCGATTAAATGTATGTTCAGATAAAACAGAGCAAGATATAGAAAGAGAACAGAGTCTCGTGGATCAGTGGGTCAGTTTAACGGAAGAAAGAAACGCGGTGTTAGTCCCTGCAGCGGGTTCAGGGATTCCAGGTGCTCCCGCTGATTGGAATCCTCCTCCAGGCATGGAACCACACATTCCAGTTCTCTTTCTTGATCTCAACGGTACGTTCAAACATCATTTTATGCACTCTTGTAAAAAGAAAACACTGTTTATGTTTCTATCTTTGTTAAATTTAATATGTTTAGCTGACGATCTCTCAACCCACCAGTCTGGAGAAGAGGTTTCTGTAACGGGGTTAAACTCGATCTTACCCAAGGAACACGGCAATAAATTTTACAATTTACCTGTGATTCGTCATATAGAGAAAGACGTATGTGCCATTGCTGCGTGGGACTCTAGTATACACGACAACATACACCTGAATAAAGTTACGGATGGTAAGCTGCCGTGTTTGGTCCATTTGCAAGTTTAAATATATCTGATTTATAATTTATAGCTGGAGTAAGATGGCAAGATTTGGATTTAATTGGGTGTGTCAATTACACCTTGTTTGCAATGATACTATTAACACATTTTTTGTTATATTTCATCGTGTCCAAAGAATATGTAAATTCTTAAGTTTTATTATCGCTAAATCCCTAAAAATCATCAAGTATAAGTCCACTGTTCTCTCAACCATCATATTCTCCCTATGGAAGCTAGATTTACTCTCAACTCCGCATATCTACAATGTTTTGTCGCGTAAAATCGTTGAAGTTAGAATGTAGTAGGAAGTGTGCTCTACGACAAAAATATATTTTAGCGAACGAGCGGGTTTTCTTGATCCTGAAGACAACGGTACGTCTGTCGCATCCTGCGCCAATGGATCTGGTGCTACGCAAACGATTGGCCTTAAACATATACAAAAGACAAAGCATCACGGACAGAATCTTCAAGAAGATCGTTCGAACGGATTGTCTGACCCAGACCGGTGTAACTTACGAAGTCGTGTCAAATATACCAAAGGCGAGCGAAGAACTTGAAGACCGCGAGAGTTTGGCTCAAATAGCAGCGAGCGGCGAAGACAATAGTTTGTGCGATGGCGAAACGTACATCGGTGAGTCGATCTCAATGTCGTTTCGAGATATTTAATTAACGTATCCAATGATACATCGAAAACACGACGACCTGTCGTGTAGTTTCATTTGTAATGACAGCGAACGTGTTAAGATAATATGTGAACCTAGAAGTAAAACGTGAAACTTGTCTGATGTTCTCTTAGAAAAATACACCCGTGGCGTTTCCGCTGTGGAGAGTATCTTGACTTTGGATCGACTACGACAGAGCGTTGCCGTGAAAGAGTTATTGCAAGCACAAGGTCAACCACTTATGCGCAAGACAGCAAGTGTACCCAACTTCTCGCAGGTACTACTGCCTCTTCGCCGTCTCGGACGCACTGTATGCTTTTCGTTTAATTTGTTTTTTCTTCTTAATTTTACGTTTCACTGTTCAACACATATTCTCTGCACCAGTTCATTTTTAATTATTTCGAAACAGTAATAAAATTCGTAGATGATTTTTACTTTGTTTGCCCTCGAATTTCATTGTATTTTCTAGAAAAGTGATGGGCAATTGCACCTATAAGAATGTGTTATACATGTGTTATCCAAGAGACGCATTTTCTCTGATCGTTAAAAGTAGGAAAATAAATTCTGCATCACATCTTGTCAGGTTGCACCTATTCAGCTCATCACTGTTCTGTAAACGTGCTATAATACACTTTTGTTCTATACACGTGCACAGTTTGCCATGGTCGTCTGACCAGTTCATTTGAAACTAACTACAGCTCAATCCAGCAAATTTGTAGAAAGAAGATTAGATAATATTATATGCTGTTACTTGCAGATCATGAGATCAGACACTTCGATGGATTCCTTGAACGTGACACGTTCTGAGAGCGTAACTGATCTCAATACCGAATTAAACGGTCTATTACACTCTCGACGTGCATCCACAGGTCACACAAGAAACGAAGAAAACTTTGTGGCCGCACCATCGAAGCCGTTTGGAATCGGTAAGCATGCATTCATCTCCAGTAATGAATTCAATAGTGAAACATCTTCACATAAATTCAGTAAATATACGTTCTATGATTTCTTGAACAAATTACTTGCACAATTCTTAACACCTTATCTACCATTTGTGTATCAAACGTATCATCACTTTGCAATATTAAATATAACCCACTTTAAAATTTTCCTTAATTTTGAATGAAATTATAAATTAATTAAAGGCCAAAAATCCTAGTATTAATTTTTAGTCATAAAAATGACAACTATTAGAAAGTATTGATAAGCTTCTGGTCGATAAGATGTTAATTCTAAGTTATTTAATAAATTCTTACAAGATCGTGGAACATGTTTAATGAGAAATCATAGAAGACAACGACGAAATGAATTGGTACTGTCAATTAAACGATACTAAACGATCAACGAAAGATTCTTTCTCTTATTATTCACACAGAATTCACTCATACATTCATCTTCTCATTCATGTATTAGTTTCGCCGTTCGTTTTTCTGTAGTAATCCATTTTTTATTCGGAACAATTTCTGTGTTACATCATTCTCAATTTTCTTTAAATGGTAACCATCGGATTAACACGTTTACTATTGTTCATAATAACTTTAACAATAACCAACGGTACTACAATAAAGTACGCCAACAAAAAGGTAATTTCAAGATTTCTGCAAGGAAGTTCTGTTGCTCTGCAAGCGTTTTGCCATGACGTTCAGAACATTAGAGAGTTTAAATAGCAAACGACAACTGATTTTTTCTTGTTCTTTTTTTTTTTTTTTTTTTTTTTTTTTTTGTTCTCTTGTCACGCTGTATTTTTATATAAGAAGCTTGCTATCAGGCGCAGAATTATCGCTAAATGGATTGCTACTTAACCCCTACTCCATGGATTTATTGAAATTCGTTTCAGTGTTTTTGTTTGAGATTCTTACAATTTTTTACTATATGCGAGATTCATCATATTAATGAATGCGACATCTTAGTTTGCTTTGATCACGATTTAATTATTATCGAACGGATAATAACGCTTTGATGAACTTAATGGCACTGATGTTTTTTATTAAGAACCTTAGCCTTAGAGAGATATCGATTTACGTTATCGATCACTTCTCGTTGCCTTGATTTTCCGCTTTCTTAAATTACATTCGACCGAAAATTCTATGATTCATTTTTGAAATGTGGCTTATGCAGTGTTTTTTGATATTTATATATATATACATATATTATCACCTTGCCATGATATTTAGTCACTTTTACAATTTTTCCCTAGTTTTGATTGTCTAAAGTTCCACTGTTATGTCTTCCTTTTGTACTGGATATGTTGGTTCTGAATAATGGAGAACAATCATTTCATCTGTTCCCTTTTATTTTTGGTCTTTTTGTTGTTAAAATTCATGTCATCCATCAATAGCGTTTCTTTGCATTGTGTCTATGACTTTAGCCAACCTCTACTACAAAATGAAGTTTAACGAGCTTCTTTATATGATTATCTATTTAGCAATGAATTTCTTTACATGATTATTATTTTAAAAGTAATATCTAGAAGTTATTTGTGTGAACAGTTTACGAACTTATTTAGAGACACCTTAATTCTTTTTCCTTGTCAAAAATTTAAAGATCTCATTTTTATTTTACACCTCCTTTGGTAAAGTTGATTATGTGTGAAATATTACATGAGTAGAATAAAACAATATTACTGACATTAAGTTTGTGCAGCTATAATTATGCATATTTCTACTGTATCAAACGTAAATGTATCCATTCTGGGTAATTATTTATGTAAAGTTGATCTCTGAATCATTAATTTGAAAATAGACACAATGCAAGAAGGCGGCAATCACTTAGAACAAACACAGTCAAAAACATTCTGATCACAATCCTTACAAAATGTTTGGTAATACCGATCTCCTTATTAGCAGCCACCACCAATACACTGGAATTTCGTATTATTCTATTTACAGCTTCTATCATATTGTTATGTCACCACGCTATGTTCAACTTTTTCGCACAATCTGTTCGATCCATTTTAATTGTTACAGCTTCCTTAGAATATACCATACATAAACCGCGATTATCATCGTTGCGGCTAAAAGAGAGTTGAGCATGGTAAAAGAAGATAAATAAAAAAAGAAACTTAATTTCTGACGAGGAAACCATTCCAAACGTCCTCAGATTTGCATGTTGATATATTTGCTTAATTACTGAAAACGGTAAAATATGATAGTATTCATGATACAAACTGAAGAGAATATCTGAACTTTTCTTCAACTATTATTGATACCAAACATAAGAATATTACTGTAATTCTTGGAATTAAACTACATATTTTTGTTATTGCCATTTTATTATAAATTCCAAGATGAATTTAATGGTGTATGTAATCAGTATGTTTAAGCAATGATTGATTAGGTATCTTTCTGCACATCAGTGGCAAATGTTCAGCAGAGTTAGGGTTTCTTACTGGCTCCTAAGATTCTGAATTTATCTTTTACAAAATTATCAAAGTAAAGATTTAAAAATTGTTTGTTCTGTCAACCAGTTGTAAACATTCTCCCTTAAGCAGTTTAAGTTAGGTTGTGGTCAGGTTAGGTTAGGCTATATGAGAATTATGATAGATCAAGAACCTTTTCAGAATGGATATTTTTGAGTGCTCATAAAGCCCAGAGATACAAATTCACAGATATAATTAGGTGGTTGTACTCAAGGATCTGTTCACAGGTTTCTATTTTGAGACATTTTATGTATACATATATAGCAATCGTTTACAAATATCTCTCCTCTTGTACCTATATTTAGCTGTCTGTTTTCACTTTCTTCTTTCAAAGTGTCTATTTCCAGCATCTGTTTTCTATTTGTGACTGCTTATATTTATGTGGCTATTTAATAAAGACAGCTAATCAATTACTGTTTAAACACGTTAAAGCAATATATCAAACTGTTTCGAATCTGATAGGATCACTTGGACTGATTTTCTTCCAAAAATATGCCTAGCATTTTTTTAGCAACGACACTTAAGCTCCACCACTTATAATTACAGTATTTAAGACGGTTTTTTTTTGTAACGAATCGTAAAAATAGCGATTTTTATAGAAAATTTACTAAGATCGTATCAACAAGATTAATGTATGCAACTTGTCTCTTCTGTTCCTCTGTTTTAACACTACGTCTCTACTACTTCTACAACTATTTCGGCCCACGCAAGGCTCCATTCTGAACTCAGGTAAAATGGAGTCTTGATTGATATTTAATGATCGATGCCATTACAGGCAGTGACGATTTTTTTTAGTATACATATGTTTCGTGAGTGGTTGAGTCTGTCTGTCTGTTTGTCTGTTTTTAGTTTATCGAATTGTATGCTTCTAGCCTGATCGACGATGTCTGTTTCACAACTTTGGTAATATTCAGAACTGAACAACAATTTGGGTAAATCAGTTTAATCCCATAAGTGTAGATTTTAGTCAAATTGTGACATCATTAAAACTTTTGCAATGAACATTGTCCAGTGACATTAAGCTGTTGTTCACGGTCATCTTATTTGATCATGAGTGAAACTATGATTACAGTATTTTTTGTGATGTAATAAATAAATTATTCTATTTATTAAACGATACACTTTGCGGTAAATTTTTAGTAGCAATTGTTATATGAATTATAAATATTCAAATTAATGCACTTTAGAATGCGTTTGGCATTTATCATTTTATTGAGAAATGTGAAACTTAAATATACTGATTAGTACATGTGATTTTCCTTCAATTTTTTCAAATTTGGAGATCTGAAAATTTAAGAACACAAATAAGAGAAAGTAAAATGAGAAAAGTTTTTTTAACAAAATTTTGTTTCATCCAGTTCTGAACATTGTCGACGTTTTTCTATCGGAATTATGGTGTTTATGCTGTTCATTTGCAATCGTGAGCAACGCTATATTTCCATCACCGTATTACTTGCATGCGAATGCGTTTTCTACGTACTTTACAAAGCATTAGCTAGTCACTGAATCGTTTCTTCGCTCACAAATTTTGTTTTATCTTCTGCGATGATCTGTGCGTTGCTGATCGATCGAATCATGCAAAATGATTGAACTAAAAACCTTCAAGTGAAAATATCACCGCGCCGTAGAAATCATTTTTTCTTTCACCGGCACTGTATTCACTATTTAATCTACTTAATCTAACAATCTTAAAAAAAAAAAAGATCGAGAGCATGAGTATATATCATGAAGAATTCACAGTTTTCTTCTATTAGAATAGAAATGATTTCTATAGTTTTCTTTCTATGTGGATAATTCGTTGAGCGTGCACGAATGCGTTTGATCGCGTTCGACGGATTATCGGGTTTTCTTCTGTGTGTTAAGAATTCTGAATACTAAGTGGACCAACGTAAATACAATAAAAAAAAGAGAGAAAGAAAGGAAGAAAAACGTCGCTTGTAAATTGTTCTAATCTCACTGTCTCTATCTGTGAATGTGCTATCGAGTCACTTTCTTTTTAGAAACGGACGTAGGTTAACTGTATCATATATGTGTACATACATATAATATATATATATTATACATAAACAAATATATATTTATACGATTAATGATATAGGTGGATATTGACCTTTGAAAAACAATTTGGAAATGGTTTCTTGGACTCTCTGAATTTTCTGTATTTCTTAAATATCGAAATTAAAAAATTCTTATGTTTCCAAATTTCTAAATTTTTAACTACGAAAATTTCTACATTCGTAACTATACAAATTTTTTAATTCCCATTCCTAAATTTCTCAAATATTTTTAAGATTCGAACATAAATAATCGTTCATTAGCAATTCGATTAAAAAAACTAAATTGTTTTTCATGGGAGTTATGAGAAAGAAAAAAAGCTGACGCTTTTGTGGTGAAACGGGAAAATGGGAAAAGTACCCACTACATCGAGTTTAATAATATTTATAAATATAAAGTTACGATGAATCGTGCACGATGAGATTCCCATTTTCTTCGTTCGAAAGAGGAATTAGTTTAAAGTCAAATAAATAAAATATTAGGAAACAGTTTACAGTAATTAGTAATGCATGAGATTATCGTTTCAAGAATTAGTGAAGCATGCTTTGTGAAAGTATATAATCTATCTAATGTTAATATAAATATACTTTTATCAGTTATTGTACTATTGGAAGACACTGAAATAATCACTATTGACTTTAAACTAACCTCTCTTTTCGATTTCGTTTCAGCACATCGTCCTCATTCGAGGACAACAAATATAAAATGCTTGGTACACGAACCAAATTAAATAAAAATGTGTCAAATAGTTGACTATACATTGGATAACGAGTTATGGCAAATAATCTATTTGAAATTTAGTGTCCTTGAATGAGTGGGCTGAAATGAATTAATGTATACATAACAAATTCACAATGCACACTATTTCTTAATGTTTCCCCAATTTTTATTAACAATATATATTATTAATTATTAGATTTGAAATTTAATTTAAGTTTCCTATATTATTTCATATTCCCTGCAATTTTTTTTAAATGAGAAAAATTAATTCCTGTAATTATTTCTTTTTATATTAAAAAGAGAAATTATTTCAGTACCACAATAAAATCGTAGAAAGTCCTTTCAATAACTTTGTTCCAAATAGCTCTAGAATATTTAAAATCTTTTTGCCGAAGAAACTTAACGAACGATTATCGAGGTACTTAACGAAATTATTTACAATTAGGTAAGTAAGATCGTTTTCGCTAAAATACCTCGCTCAAAGTGTCGACCTACGATCTGCGATAAAATTATCGATGAAAAAGCGATAGAAATTTTCCGTGCATTTTGGATTTGTGTTCAAAATGGCGAGTTCAAACGTTCGATCCTCGGAACAAAGTAAAAAAGACAAAACAAGAACGCATTAAAATATTGAAACGATGAGTTCGAAGTGTGTTGGCCGTTTCTATTATCACGTATACTACCTGTACAGTAATTGTGTCGACAATGAATGTTTTATCGATCATCGAGAAACGACGTGCAAGTGTACATTTCGTGTGGTTTGCCTCACATTATCCAGTGTCTTCTAGCCTGCAGGCATGATCGATCACTGTTCGAGCGTGTAAAAAAAAAAAAATAACAGAAAGGAAAGAAAAACGCAAGGGTTCTGAAATTTAAGGCTCGCCATTCAGAGGAGAAAAGAACGTAGCGTGTTTTTTTTAGTGAACGACGAGAAAGAAAAAGAGAAAAAGAGTGCCGTGTAATCAGTACGTCTATCTCCTTTCAGCGAGACCAACTTTCCTGAATCTCAACCTGAATCTCAACTCATTGACACGTCTGCAACAATCCACCTCTGCCAAGTGTAGGTGACACTCGTTGTTGACCGCTCTTTCAAACTTGCTACCAGTCTGTCAGCAACCAATGAAAAATTTATACCGATATTTCGCAACCTTGCGTTATACTTCGCGAATCTTTCTTGCGAAATTCTGACAAGATTTCTGGGCAACTTACTTTCAGTAAAAGTATACACGTGGCTGATGAAAAGATAAAAATTTTTGAATGAAACAAATTTGGTATTAAAAATCTTGTACCAATTTAGTATGGCTACCTTCGATTTAACACATTTTCAACGATCCTTGATTTCGGACAAATAAAAATAAAAATTTGTAAGATATTGATGTGTAGCTAATTTCTGGCAAGTCTGAAAGAGTTCATTCGATCATTCTAGTAGTGATTAGTAGACTGTTTGGTTTCCTTACTCCTTATTTCGATAATTAATGTAGTGTGTGGTTATAGATATATATATATACGTCGTTAAAAATCACGGTTTGTTTTCTGTTCACTGTCTACTATTCTCTTTTTGTTTCCCCTTTTTTTCCTTCGACCGGAACTTTCGTAGTTCGTGTCATT
The DNA here is from genome assembly GCA_947623535.1 of Coelioxys conoideus. Taxonomy (NCBI): domain Eukaryota; kingdom Metazoa; phylum Arthropoda; class Insecta; order Hymenoptera; family Megachilidae; genus Coelioxys; species Coelioxys conoideus. The sequence goes on along the minus strand of OX392455.1, from coordinate 9,825,810 downwards.
CTTTGCAGCCTAACTGTACCCACATGGTGCAGTGCATAGTTCCGTATGTGTTCGATGTTTTATCGCTTAGAATAATCGGTACCTCCTCACCTCTGTTTTATGTTTATTTCAGGCTGCCTTATATTCCACGTATGTGCTTAATCTTCTGAGCCTCGTTGTTAGTTACTTGACTGCCGATCGAGACGAATATTTGGATTCACACATTCATTACACATGGAAACACTGAACAGAAATATTCTTCTAATGAAAGCTCGAACTGACTATCTTTTAGGAAGTACTTGATAAGCAAAGAAATCGTTAAGCTGTACTTATTGAGATACGGAGTTGCCCGAAATTCATGATACGATGAGAGAAAATGATTGAAGTGTTGGATTGACAATTAAATTTGCGAATTTCACCTTTTGGTTATTAAAACGAATTATCACAATCACTGTTTGCTTTCAGTCAAAATTATTATGTGTATAACATTTTCTGAAAAAAAAAAGTAGAAGTCGCGAATTTAGTCGTCAGTCATAATTATGCATCTCGACATAAATTCCGTTTTAAAGATGAAAATAGTAAGAATTAAGATACACGTTTTAATACCTATTGGACAAGACAATTTTCAAAAATCGTACATTTAGAAATATATGATTAAACGATCAATACCCAATTTGATCATACTTAAGTTTCGCAGAGAAGAAAAGTTTTACAAAAAAGGCAAATTTGTTCAGTAACGTTTCAATTTATTTTGAGCGAACTTTTTTCTAATTGTATCCTGACATTTATGGTGCTCCGTATGATCAGTTGGTATATGATACATCAACCTGTGATGGCGGATATCAGAAAAATAACCGAATACGTGGAATATATTTTTACCCTTTCGTTTTTGTTTTTTTTTTTTTTTAGGAACGGCATGGACACTCCTTTTGTTCGATATTTTTCACTGATATGTATATCAGAACCGACCTGGCACCTTTAGTGTGATCGACTCATAAGCCCAACTATTTTACAGAATGTGTGTTAAGAAACCCAGCGAGGAGATACAATTATGACAAATCAGCTATCGAATCGATTCTCGTGGCCAGATCGGCCCTGATATTCAATCGATCACGATTTAATTTCGTCACCGAAACAATCGCAACCTTTCTAGTTAATTGTTCGACGTTTATTTTAGCATCTCCGAATATGGTCGGCAGTAAATTGACTCTGCGAATGACCACTCTTCACGAGGAAACATCGAACGTTGGAAATCAACTGCCGACGCCTATCAACGACGAGGATGAAGAGAAGAGCGATGCCGATTACTCTGAATACGACTCGTACCAGGTAGTACACGTTCTTTGGTTTTTTACAATTTCCGCGTTAGAACGATTAAATTCTTCGGATATTTACGTGTCCTATCTTTCTAAATACGTATTTGAGCTTCGACACGCGAGTATCGACTTTCGATACGTATTCGAGTGCTGGTTTGATTTATATACGTATTTGAGTATTCTCCATCTTTCATATGTGATTGAATATCAACTTTGCATGATTTTACATGATGTGAAATTTAGAAGCATTTTATCACCCAAAGTGTTGAGGGTTGCTATAGTTATCGGGTCAGAGAATTTCCATCACGAAATAGCTTTATTAAATAACTAGATTTAGATGTTTTTAATAATATGAACTATTTTTATGGATAAAATTACACGATTGTGCATTTAAAACTTCGCAATACGTATTGTGAGACAGGCAGAAATCATTGACTTATACTACTGAAACACATCCAGTACACAAACTAAGTAGAAGCGAGCGTTATTAGTCAGACCTCCCCTAAAAATATATCTCCATGTGATTTAACACACAGTTACTTCTCAATGCAACATCGATTTTATTAAAAGCTTCAATGAATACCTGAAATTATTTATATTGGGAATGTCATTCAAAATTCTTAAGTTAATGAATTGACTATAATAGAAATATATTAAAAGCGAAATAAATGATGTCGTTGATAAAACTTCCAAAAACATGCAAGTATTGAGTATAGTAGTCGAAAACTCAAAACAGATTTATACGAAAATTACTTTTCTAAGGAAGAAACACTCCACGTGCAAACTTTTGTTGCATTAACATTCTTGTCTCCAAAAAAAATCAATTTAAGATATATTTTCAATAATAGAATTATTATTTATACGCGTTATATTTATTATCTACAATATCGATCAAGGAAAGGAACAATTCTTGAAAAACTTAATATCTATGACATAAATAAAAAAAAGAATCCTCATCGAATTTAAAAGTTCGATAAAATCATATATCTGAAAATTCACTAAAGTCGCGAATATAAGATTTTGGATAAAATTGCCGGCATAAAGATCGAGCAGAATCGTTAACAAAAGTTTGCGTACGATAGTTTCTTCGCGTTTCACGAGGACACGCAACGACTAAGTCATTTCCACGATTATCATAATCACAATGAAGTCGCACACGATTACGTTCAGGCACCGGCGAAACCAGTAAAACCGCTAACTTCTTCACGCACACTGGATTCTCTTGTCGAACTTCAATCGACGAAGATCAACACGCCAAGCATGAGCAGCAGCGGTTATGGCTCGCAAGCGGTGTCGACGACCAACCTGACGTCCGAGGACTCGATTTCCGTCAAGTCGATCAGCGTGGACGACACGCCGGATCTGGAGTATCGAAATCTGCTGGAAGGCAGGAAATCCGAACGTATGGACAGCTCTTTGGTCGAAGAAACGCCGGAGGAGTACATGGGCGAAATGACGAACGCTTTGGACAACTTGAACGTGATGGCCGATTGCAACGAGGGTTAGCAAAATGAATATGAAATTATTAGTATCCGACGAAAATCGTCTCTCATTCTCATAAAAAAAAAAAATGAAATCACTTTCGAAGGATCCAATAATTTGTAAGTCGTAGAGAATCTTTGTTAATGAAAGTTTTTGCTCGTAGAACGAACCAGGAAGAACCTGGAGGAAACCGGTGCCTATATGGATGCTGACATGGACAGTCCAGTATCGTCCACGAAGAGCGACAGTGACGCCAATAGCAGTTCAACCAGCGCAACTGTTCAGAAGAAAGATGTTCGAAGTCAGGCATCGAGCAATCGGAGGAAAAGCGACATGGAAATTAGTCAGACTTCGAATTCGGGCGAGGATAGTCCTCTGGAGGGCAACTCGGTTGTGCACACCAAATTACCACCGGGCAAGGTAATTCATGGCGTCCACATTTGTAGAAATTATTCGTATTGAACTTTTGATTGTGGGTAGCTCATACCACGTGAATAATAGGATAGATTAGGATGGGTATGTATATTATACATACACTTGCACTTAGATGCATTTACTAAATACTATAAATGTGAAGGTAAAACATTAAAATGTAGTGTGAATACACTGGCAAGGTTATACAATCAAGTATGGAGGGATAAATATGGAAGGTGCTTTGTTCAAACATCCAAATTATTTCTATTCCTCTTGCAAATATAAAGAGTGGGAGCTTAAATGAAGTTTTAAAACATGTAGGAATAATAAAAGAGTTCTGAAATCATATAAGCTTGCACCTTCTATCTTTCCGTCCTTGATAGTAGTGATAATTTAGGTGTTTAACTTGAGGAGCACCCTGTATGTCCTTAGAGTGTAATATAATTTTTGTTTGTAATTTACAGGTCGTGCGACGAAGGAAAGCATCCACCAACACAGGAAGGCCTACGAGTTCTCAGCACAGGGCTTCATTCCCCATGGTCCGTCCACAAGTTTCCGAAAGTAAAGCTGCAGCACGATTAGAACAGTCGATGCATGCTCTACCTAACATGCCCTACGAAAACGGTGATAACAGCTCCTCAGAACGAATCGATGGTACATTCTTATATGGATCTTTAATTGTCTTGTCCTATGAACTCGGGTTAATAATTCGTTTGTTCCAATTTTTGTCAACAGACGATGTAAGCGAAAAGAGTTCAAACTTTGGTTCGAGACACGACTTGAGCAGAGTCGAGACACCGCTCCCAGACTGGGTCATAGTCGGTGAATCGGTATTAGTTCGTCCTTACAGCTATTCGGGTGTGATAGCTTATGTTGGTCCAACAGAATTCGCGTCCGGGACGTGGATAGGAGTCGAACTTGATGCTCCTACTGGTAACATTTCTACTCAACGTTGCTTTTCTTATTTTTCCGATTTATTATTCTATATTCGGTCGGATAACAAGAACGAGCAAAACGGAGACTGTTTATAAACAGAGGTTTTCAAATTTCTGCAGGTAAAAACGATGGTGCTGTGAATGGCCATAGGTACTTCACGTGTCGACCAAAATGCGGAATCTTCGTCAAAGTGGACAAATTAATTCAAGACAAACGAGGCAGAGCACTTAGAAACTACACTTTTACTCTTCCTCAATCTGCACCGATGCGCAGAAGCGTTAGCAGAGGTACATATATTATCACGTGTTTCTAGTGATCTAACAAAAAGTTGATGCAGGGAAAAAATCACTGTCTGTGTCGGACACTTTAATTTATGAAAGTCGGTCAAAACATTGATACTATCAAGGCACTTTAATAAAAAATCAGTAACTTGTAGACGTGTCTCAGTAAGCTTTCCTAGCTTCAGACACCATAATCTTATGGAATAACCTATTTTTAAAGTTACATTAACGCAATCTGTTGTGTAGAGAATACTAGTACAAACAGCGATAGAAATGTACAATTACAAGCTAGCTAATCTCCCGTATGTTCACTTCAAAATCTAGAAGCTACATTTTAAACATAACATGGTGACAAGATTCAGTTTCCAAAAATTTTATCGCGTGTAGGTGTAGTGACGTATAAGAATGAAATGAATACTCGAATTTAGATTAATTTTAATAATTAAGCATGTATGTGAATTCTGATTAACTTAAAACGTTCCAGGTGAGGGTTTACATTCCTTGCACCGAAGTCGAAGCCGAGGAGAAGGTCTCTCAACAACAGGCACACGATCCTCTCCACGTGGCAAGTAAACGGATCACACACCGCTTCACCGTAACCTTCGTTCTACTACTAAGCCACTAAAGAAAAAAAAAACAAAAATATCCTAATTGCTACATGCCTATTGATATGTGTAGCAGCAGTGTTTCAGTCCCTTAGACGTTTAGGGCAGCTATGGATTATTAATACTTATAAATAATTACTTGAAACGTTAGGTCATTAATGTGTATCACACACGAGGCATGGGAATTTCCGATTCCATCGATAACGAACCGGATCATGCGTCGGATGGAAAGCATTTAGTATCTATTTCGCATTTTTTCAGTAGCGTAGGAACGAAGTCGATACACGGTTGGCCCTTAATTATATATCGACAGTCACCGACGACGACGATGTTTAATTAATATCAATGGGAGAAAAAAAAAAGGAAAACAAAACGATTTGTAAGCATTCCACAATTTTTCGTTTCACCGACTGGTATTGACGAGCCATTTTTATTTTACACGAAGCTGAAAGTGATTCGTTTTATTTGCGATTTAATTGTACGTTCTTAAAAAAAACTTATCGAAGACAGGGAGGACGACGAGAGATGACGGGTTAAACTTTGATAACGATGTAAATGAAAAACGAAATATTCCATAGGACCGTTTAAGCAAACAAATGCATTTATTGTGATTGGCATACTCGAACGTACACAGGAACACGCATGCATACGATAATAGATACACTCTCCAAAATTACCAGGCGGTAATTTGAATCGTGGAGAAGTGGAGCCAGGGACAGCCAAAAGTCATGAAATAAAAAAGAAAACACTAATTAACCGCGTTGTGTAGATTAATTTAAAGATTTTATATGTATACAATTGTTTCATATATATATATACATATTGTATTTTTTTAGCGCGACCCCCGTTAAGTTCCTTTTTATTGTAACATAAATACCCTTTGCCCGGCAAATATTACGTTTATTAGACGCGAACATGACACGCGTTAATTTATAAATGCGTCAATTTATGTGTTGCACGATAAAACGATGTTTGTATTGGTCAGTGATTCTTTTACTTAATTTTCGTACTATTGGGGCATTTATAACCCGCTTTTGAAGTAGTAACGCGACTATTAATTGGGAGAATCGACAGAACTAATATGTATATTTTAAGAAATACCTAATTTTCATAAAATTTAATTTGGAAGAAGTGTAATTTAAAAAATAATCTAATATTCGAAGTATTTATAAAGGAACCTAACTTGTAAATGATCCAATATATCAAGTGTCTAATTTATCAAGAACTTAGTAATATAATTTGATAAAATTTAATTGCCAGATAACATAATCTAATTGGCCAAAAATCCAATTTGCAAAGAACCTAATTGAAAGCAACTTTTATTTGCAAACAAACTTGCAAAGAATTTAGTTATAAACAATCCAGTTGGAAAGGAATATAATTTGCATCAAAATGATAAAAAATAACATGGTTGTCGTTACCATGAAATTAATCCTCAGACCAATACACGCATTTTTAAAATGCAACATGGTTACATAGAATCGCAATATTAGTTTCGTAAGTTTAGCTAAGTAGACAATGAAAAACAAAGGAAGAAGAAACCGAGCTTGCTTTATTATTACACTTTCATCGTTTGAGTATATTGATTTCGATATTATTTCTTTCTGTGTACAAGCTTCGTTGCACCCTTCTAATTTCTTCAGTAATTGTTTGTTCGCGAGAAACTCTGATAATATACATATATATATTTGATACGGATTTCAATGCAATTTAATCTCCGTGAAACATCTCGAACGATGGACTAAATAAATTATATACGAATGTAATCGATTTTTTAGATGATAAAAGAACGAATTCTCCATGAGATATATAATCACAATCGTACGCGTCGCCTGAGGAAAAAAAAAATCAAATAACTATAACGTATTTTTTTTAATTCACGGAATAGATTGTGTGGAGTACGGAGAACGAAAGAAAGACGAAAGCAAGAAGCGAGAAATGAAAAGAAAAGTAACGTTGAGTAAAGTAACTAACGATTAAGGTGTAATCGCAAATCAATTCACTCTAAAAATTGTGAAAAAAACACGAAATAACCGCATCAAACAAGAAAAGGAAATAACTCTTCTGTCCAATTAGAACAATACTAACGCTATCAATAATGAACATATTACTGTACGTAATATTTATTGAATATAAATAATGAAACACCGTGGCGCGACGTTTCTTTGTTAACATAAAATTGAAAAAACAAATGAGACTCGCTTTCGCGTGCTGACGCGAATTAAAAAAGGTAATAAAATGTCTCTTAACCGTAAAAGAAACGTCGCGACCAAACGGTAAATATCTCTGTCCATTTTTTGGTAATTCAAGATTATTAAAGACGAAAGAAAATTAAGACTCATAAATGTCACAGTGATGCTACATGCCTGCCTGGCATAGGTTTAATAAAATCATTCGTTTCAGACAACAGGTTTTCAGTTTTTCTCTTCTTTTTCACTTTTTTACAAAATCAATCTGGTTTCTGTTGGTTTCGGTTTTAACCCTTTGAGTGGCAGACACATTTTGTGAAAATCACATTTTGGATTTCAATCACTGCGAAATTTTTACACGATTCTAACGAAACATTGAACTTCGTTTATCATGAGAAAAAGATGCTTCGATTAAACGTGATAACTTTTATAAATAACGGTACAAAGATTACTTGACACTCAAGAGGTTAATTGTTAACAAGAAGGTTTCGCTCGACCTTCGATCGTTTGTTTTACGCATTATGTTTTATACAATTGTTTGGTTTCTGTTTTGTACGTATATACACAGAGTAGTCGGAATAAATGGTCAAACTTCGTAGTTGCATTCTACGAGTAAGAATTAAAGAATGTTGTTCATATCATGTACATTTTTTATTTTCATTTACAAAATATTAATTGTGTCCGTAAAATGATTAATCTAAAACTCTTAATTGCAAAGTTTAATTATAATTAAAAGGTGTTGCAGATAACTTCAGTGATGAACAAATTTATACTTGAATGAAACTATTATTAAATGCAATGCCAATGACAAGTGTGAATTTAGATATGTGTCAAATTTATTATCTCTTAAATTTAACATTATGTCATAAAAATTTGTGTTTAATCGTTGCTCATCAAAATTCTGCAGTTGTACATCATATTATGCAATGTAATCGATCACGTTGTATGCATTGTATGTGTGCAATTGTATATTATATAATGTTTGATCGTTTATCTCACGAACAATGTGTATACATTTGTTCTATTTTCTTTTTTTAAAATTACAGCGGAGCATCTAGCATTGACGGAGCTTACACAGCCTATTCCATCCCACGATAAGACAATGTCCATTTTTATCGTTATAATTATCTATATGATAATCGTTCGCAACTGTACTTTGTACCCGTAACGGATTCTAGAAATAATATTTTCGACCAATCGGTTTTACGATATCTCACTGGAAGACTTCCGAGTTTAACATTATCCAAGAAACACAGCTGCAACCAAGCCCAGACACGGTCTAAGTTCCAAAATAATAAAATATACAAAAAAAAAATAAAAAAAAAAATAATGGTTTGCACGGGTCCAGTTTCTCAGAATATTAAAAATCTTAAATAAACTACGTCGATTTTCTTCTAAAACAAGGCTGTGAAACTTAATCCTTTGCTGTTTTACGCTGCACTGTACTCGTTTCTCGAATCGTCACATTATGCCGCTGTATGCACCATTTTCTTCATTTCTTTCTTTTTTCGATTCAAAAGAGATTACGATGACTACTGATTACATTCTGAATGTTAATACGTAAAACAATAATTAGTTAAAAAACGTTTACTATTTTTATTTTGTGAATGTTCAAATGTCACCGAAACAAATTCATTTAAATTATCAAATTCTTTTGTTGGACATCTTACTGTGAATCCTGCTTGATGAAATAATGTATTAAATATGATTCTCTGCATTTATAAAATTAAAAAGACGTAAAGCATCGCCGTATTACGCATTCGAAATAGTTGAAGGATAGCAACTATGAAATAATTGAAAATTACGATCTCGAAACCCTCGATTCTGTTTGTCGCATTGCTTTAAAAAATGAACGCTGTAAATTTGTATAATTTTGAGCATGAAATTTAAAAGATTTTTGTTAAAAATTCATCGAGTATCATTTGCAAGATAAGCACGAAAATTGGTTAAAATTAAATTATAATGAGCGAATAATTTATATCTGAACCTTATTCGTTTTTCAAAGGATTTCCCGTAATTCAGTACAAACATCATGTACAAATATTTCATTTCTGTGTGCAACAACTATCGACGACAGTCTTGTAAAATAAAAAAAAATCTCGAATGCTGTCCACGGTGAGCCTACATATTCCCGGTGTCGTCAATTACGGCGAATTGCGAGCGCGTTAATATTGAATTCGGAACTCTTCTAAAAACGCTTGACGGTGAGAGACTGTTCGAACGATCATCGCTAAAATACATTTAAAACGAAAAAAAAAACTAATAAGAACTCACATATGTATATGTATAATGTATAAGCGAGTCGAGATCGGTGTTATATTTTAATGTAATGTAAAAAAAAATGAACTAAAAGAAAAGAGCAAATAACAAAAGACAAAACGTATGTGCGCAAAGAGGAAAAAAAAACCATCAACCATACTGGTACTTATAGACGTTTATCGACACAGTATGTAAGAAAATACTATAGTACGATGTGCACCAGCTTTAAGGCCCCACACGCAAGCCCCTTTTTCCACCACTTCCTTTTCCTTTCCTCATCATCGACCCATCGATTATTGTTGGCGCAATTAACGATATCGAGGGCTGACACTGTACATTGCAATTGAATCAACCTGTACGTCGAACTTGGTGCGACCAAATAGCGTTGTCGACCGTGCAATTTTCGTTCATTGTATGTACCTTCTCGAATTCTCGATCTAAGAAACGACGTATCTATTTTTATTGATACTTTTTTTCCGCTGCGATCGTGCAGAATTTTTATTGAAGGATTCTCGAGTATTTTGGAATGCCTGAATACTAATATTTGGTGTTTGCGAGTGCTGGGATATTGATGTTAAGTACTCTGAACTAGTCGAATACGAGTATCTTGTGTTTGGAGAGACTGAATACCGGTACTCTGTATTCTGGATTGGTCAAATACCGATACTCCGTGTTTTGGGGCTTTCAGATGTCGGTATTCGGTAGTGTGAACTCTCGAATACTGGTATTCGGTATCGTATAGTGCTCAAATACCGGTATTTCTTATCCTGTCGCGTTGAAACGCGAATGCCTAGTATTTTGAGATGCTTAAATACCATTCTTTCATATTCTGATTCACCCGATTACCAAAATTAAGTACTTTGGAACTACGGATACTGGTATTTAGTATTCCATAGCGGTCAACATCGGTATTCAGTATTTTCGAGTGCTCAAATACCAATATTGCGTACTTTCGGGTAGTCAAATACCAATGTTACATACTTTCGAGTTCTCAAATACCAATATTACGTATTTTAGAGTGCTCAAATACCGTATTCCTGAGCACTCGAATACGCACCCAGTATTTCAAGTACTCGAACATCGATATTTCGTATTCCGAAACAATTAAATATCGACATCCAACATACTTCATTGCTCGAGTACCCACAATTCTTATACGGAAACGCTCGAATACCGGTATTCGTTATCCTGTCACACTCGAACACCAGTATCCCGTATTCCATTACGCTTGGATACCCATATACTGTACTTTCGGCTGCACAAATATCGGTACTCTGTATTTCCGAGCTAAATATAAATTGTTTCGTATTCCGAAACGGTAGAATAGCGGTATTTCGTGCGTCGGGGCACAGGAATACCAGTATTTGGTATTCCGCGATGCTCTAATACCGTTGTTTCTCGCGTTAAAATGTACGATACGTACGATATATATGATTAGATCGGGAATTCGCGCTACCGTAGCGTAGAACGGCATCTCTTCGAATGCGCTGAGCAAGAGAAATTAGTAAGAAAATGATCGATAAATAGATTGTAAGATTTTTGGGAATTCTCCGTAGATCCGTAGATTCGCTGTGTCACTCCCTCCGGTACTAGGTGACCGGAAATAGGAAAGCCTATTTTTGCATCGCGTGATTAAAGGCAGAGAACGTGTTTAGAGTCAGTTCCCATTCAACTGATATCTATTCGAACGATGTCTTATGTAAGACTATGGGACGGTACAAGGACGATTCGCGGGATGTTCTGCTATTTTACCGTGGTTCGCGTGATCAAATTATTTCATGTTTTCACTTTAATTTCTCGGATAGTCGTAAATATCGTTCGTTCCTTTAAAATCCTCGTTTCCATGGCCAATATAACCGCGAATTAGACACCAATTTATTTTCCCATTACGGTTAACTACTAATGGTAACGTTTCATACTTTGTTCATGATTTTTTACCGAAGACACGTCGATTCTGTGACGATCATAATCTCCGTACGGTATGTACGCTTTTGTGTGTTGATTTTAATTGCACAGGTTTTTGCGTTACGATGAGGAATCGTACTAGCGATTCTTTTTATTGTACCGATCTTTTCGTATTGTTTGTTTGCGAACGATTAAAAAGATCGAATATATTACTAGAGATAGAAAAATTTATTTCGACGAACGGTTAAAGAGAATAATAACATAAATAGTATAAATATAACTGACCCTTTGCTGTGGACTGCAAAGTTAACTGACGTGCGTACGGTTAATTTTGAGTATAAACAAATTCGTGAACTTTATTCGATTCAGATGAAACTATGCACTTTAATGAGAAACGATTACACAAGTATGATATAACGGATACGGAATAAAATATAGCAAAGCGTATTTTATGAAGGAACGACCGAATCTTGACAACATTTAATCGCGGAGTATTATAATGAGACTATAATTAAGTATCGTATCGAAAACAATCAGATTAAGATTGTTCGACTTGTTTCGACTATTATAGTATGAATTTTCGAATACCCTATCGATTCAATATACCAACGAACTTAGTCTTTGTATTTCCGAAAAAATTACTACCTGATAAACATTGATAATCAAATACAAAATAGCAAGGAACATCGAGCAATCGAACTTGAATCGTCCTGAAAATGTAACGATACGTCGCTTTGATCGCAATCGTGAAAGCGTAATAAATTGCAAAATTTTTCTTTCAATATCTAGTTATACGAGAATTCGGAAAATGTTCGTATTTTCGTTGTTGAAAAAGAAAATTCTTGGTGTGGTCAAATACAGTGCACTCTCGTTATATTGCCGATTTCGTTGTGTTCCACTGGAAATTGTGGAGTTTATAATACTTTTTTTATTATGGTATGAACAATTTCTTAGAACAAGTTACATTACTTTAAAGTTAATCGAATAACATGTAATGTATCATAATAATTGACAAATATTGTATAACGATATAACACTTCATTTATATAAAACAGTAAAGACTATAAATGATCCGGATAATTTTTTATAAATTAAGTAACATGCAATATAGCAGATGGTTACAAACAAAGATTGTATAATAATGCAATACAATATTTTCTATTATACAAAACAATTAAAATTGTATATCTAGTTTTCCTTTAAATTGTCATCTTAAATAAAAAGCAAATTTATGTTGCAAATTAGTACTATATATTTTCAATAATTAAAATATACTTTGTACAATCGCTCCATGCAGCGAAGCGTCAGTGTAAGTATAAAAATGGCAATATAAGGAGAGTCCATAGCAACCATCGATTGAATAATCTAATCGACAACGTTGACCCGAAAAAAATTTGTTACAAAACATTTCTGAAATGCTAAACTTCTCTGAAATGCTAAACTAACATATTTAAAATTCCAAACTAACATTTCTGAAATACTGAACTTTCCTTGTCCGAAGGAAAAAGTTGTTTCTCGCGACGTGAATACGTAAAATGGTGGCCGGTCTTCGCCGAATCGAAAAATGGCGATTGCGATCGCGATTCGAGCGACGTCGCAGCCGGAAGTGTAAAATAAAGTAAGATACATAGATGAAAAAGGCGCTTAGGCGACTTTTATTTCGTGTTACGCGTATAGTGAGACGACTAAAACGTCGCCCCGAGGGAAATTCAAATTCCATTAACTTTAGATGATAATTAGCAATCGAATTAGCATCGTACCTTTCTCGCGCACGCTGGTGCTACTGTGCACGTTGCACGGACAACCGTTTCTCATTCACTTACTCGATCGTAAACATACAAACAGTACCAAAATGAAAAAAAAAGATACAGATATGTAATTATTATTAAGAGGAATGAGAGACAAAACGAAACAATCATACTGCGACGAATACGCTTGCGGAAATTCGGTCGTCGCTCGAGAGAGAGAAATTCACAATCTGTTATCTTTTAAGCTTCACTACGCGAAGTCGATGTAGGAACTGTTGCGACCAAATACAGATTTTCGACCCATTGTTTCGCCGTTTATCCGACTGCTTGATGGACCAGTTTCATTGTGACAGTTTGTGCATTGTACGAGTTCTTCTTTCTAGTTAGCGTCATACTTTCGAGCTGCGCCTTTCAATGGACATTTTCAAGGTTCGTTCATATGCACAGGTAGTGGACTACCAGAAACACGTACAACATGTATAATGTTTAATATTACTAGATTTTCGAATTTACTAAATTACTGTATTTCTAAGTGTACTAATTTACAAATTCGTAAATCTTCAAGTTATCAAATTTCGAAATATTGAAAACTCCAAATCACTATATCTTCAGATTTTTTAATTTCAAAATTTTCAAAACACCCAAACTTGTAAATCTTCAGATCTCCAGATCCTCGAGTGTCGAAATTCTTACATCTCAAATTACCAAATTCCTAAATCTCAAAATTCTCAAATCTTTAAATCCTTCAATTTTCAACATTTCTATATTGCAAAACCCCAGATCACCAAATCACCAATACCTAAATCTCCTATTGTTAAATCCCTATATCTTGGAATTCCTAAATCTCTGAATCACCGAATCCCATAATTCCCAAATTTCTACACCCTTAAATCTCTAAATAATCGAATTCCTATATCTCCGAATTACTATATTTCCAAATTCCTAAATAACTATATCATCAAATCCTTAAATTCCTGAATCTCCGAATTTCCAAATCTCGAACTCCCCAAATCCCCAAACCCCTAAACCCCAAAATCTCTAAATCCCCAAATTCGCTAATGCTCAAATTTCAAAATTTTCGAATCCCAGATTTCCACATTTCGAAATCCCTAAATTAACAAATTTCCAAATGTTAAATGTGTAATACGAGACACTCGGGTCGAAAGCGTTGGAGAGGCCGCATTTCGCCGAATTTCAGAGAAAAATCGTGTATTTGCTTAACGAGTATACACAAGTTACTTGCATCCAATGCACGTGGATATGAACGGACCTTCAATCACACAGAATAATCGCATACGTACACACGCACACACAAAATCCGATCGCAGGCGTACGCACTAGTGGCACGACGTGCTTAGACGGTGAAGAGAGATTAAAGTAACGAAAACAAGAAAAATATATGATTAAAAGTGTAGGTAGGTGATATATTCCATGTAATATCTTCGAAGGAAGCTAATCATTCTTTATTATATTAAATATCATTTCCTTATGATTTCTCTGTTAGTGACGAACATTATAGGGAATCGTGCGGTTTGTCCCCCCGTTTATTGCCGAAACGCAGACAGAATACTTACCGAAATAACTCGATCGATCTAGCGGGTCATCCGCGAGACCGAGAAATGATAATTATTCTGTGGAGTACACCGGAACTGTGTCGTAAACCGAGAGATGACTTACTGTGTAATAGTATTATTTTGTAAGCAGTCAATAATATTAATAATTATCGGATGTAAGCAAAATACCGTATCGCCCGAACTCTACACCCCTCCGCCCCCCGTACCAGCCCCCACCACCAACCCCCTTCGAAAAAGAACAAAAAAGAAAAAAGATACGATGGAAAATTCATGTATTCGTTTCGTAAACTCGTCTCGTCTCGAGAGTACCTATACCTCTATTGTTAAATATTATACATACTGCGATACTTGCATAGAAGCTGATACGAGTATGACTTAAACAATAAGGTGTGTACATTTTAATTTTTATGAATATAATAAAAGTATAATTTAATGTTCTGCCTGTGTGTTGTTCGATTACGACGTTTCTTTCGTTCGTGAAGTTGTTGGATGTTATACCGACTGGGGGTTTAAGAAAAATGAAGAAATATTCGCTTAGAGAGGAATACATTATACTGCCACGCACTATATGGCCATACGATAGATTCTTCGAAGTTAGTGGTTTGGGGAATATTTAAGTCCCCAATTACGAATTTCGTAAAATTATAAATTTCTGGATTGCAAATTCTTAAACTCCTGAAGGTTCGAATCATCAAATTTTGAATTCCATAGAGTTAAAAATTTCTAGATTGTAAATTCTCAAATTTTTAAATTTTCGAAGTTATCAAGTTACTAGATTTGTAAATCTCAAAATCTCCAATACCCTTAATTCCTGATGAATCTCCAGTTCTCCAAAAATCACTAAATCACCCATTTCTTTAATTCTCAAAAAATCACTAAATCTCCAATTTCTTTAATTCTCCAAAAATCACTAAATGTCCAATTTCTTTAATTCCCCAAATCCCTAAATCTCTGAATCCACGATTCCCCAAACTGCAAATTCTCGAAATTCCGGACACCACACAGTTGTATCCTCGCATCGCGACCCATTATACAATCCATCGTGCTGTGCCGCAAAGTTCAACACCAAAAGACTGAATTAAAACCTCCTGATCAGGAAAAAGAGAAACGTGGCCGAACACCGCCGAAACCTGAAAACTCTCGTCGGCAACGAAGTATTTGAAAAACACTCGACGTCTGTCGACACCGTTCAAGTATCGATGAGGCTCCCGATAACTTCAAACATTCGGTGGCTGACCGATCAAGCAGGAAAGAAAAGTAAAAAAAAAGACGAGATACCGATAAACGAGACGATCCCGTGGAATCAGCGTCGCCTAATTATACGGCCGATTATCATAAATATTAACGCAGACAGCCACACGCAATTAACATTCTGCACTTCCGGCGATCGCGGACCGCCCGATGACAAACGAAAGTTCAGTTCATTCTTTGTCGTGGACAAGAGAAAGAAAGAAAAGCGAGAACGATACGTGGGCAGCGAATCATGCGTGAGTGTATCACCACACGCATACTGGCTGCATATTGGGCGTGAGGCACGCTCGCCCAATTTAAATATAATGGGATGACTCCTGTGGGAATGTCGGTGACACCGGCCGGCAGGATTCTCAAGGTCCTTTTTGTCCCGGGTGAATCGTTCGATCTTCGAACAGAGAGCAAACACCGGCCGAGTGTTGAACGCACGCGAGCAAGCTCGCCGAGATCTCTTTGCATCGTTTAACAACGATACACAACCCGATGAGACAAGATGTCTGCAATTAATATGCCACTTGAACCGACCTCTCAGCCGATGTTTGCTTCGTTGAAACATGTATGTATGCCACCGTCGAGGTGGATTCCCGCGATCGCGGCTGAACTTCACCTTGGTTGGCGTAAATACTTGTCTGCGTGAATGCGGAATGATTCTTAATTAGTGCGTCGACTGGTACGGCCGAACGAACGGAATTGTACATTTGTGGAACCAGTAGGGATCGTGGAAATGGCAGGAACATCGAACACGCTGGAAATTGTCGAAATAGAGGTACTTCGTTTGTAGGAATCACACAGAAAATAGGAGAAATGGTGTGAATACTAAACAGATCGAAAATACACGAAATAAGTTGTAGACACAACAGATATAATACAGGCGATGTAATAGAAATAGTAGAAATGAATCTACTTCGATCGTAGAAATCATAAAAATGGTAAAAACAGTGAAAATAATAATAATAGTAATAGTAAAAACAGTAAAAATAATAAAAATAGTAGAAATAGAAATATTAAACAGTGTCGTAATATTAGGAATAACAAGAATATTAAAAATACCGTAAATGTTGAAACTATTGAAAATCAACAATCGAAACAATAAAAATACTAAGAATGGTAGATATGGTAAGATTTAATAGTTAAAAGTATTTGGTAATAGAGACAGTCATATTTGATAGTAGAAATATAGAAACAGCGATATTTTGTTCGAAGCAGAGACTGAAACCGTTTCACGGAAAACGTGTCGCTTAATTGTACATAGGTGATATTAATTACAGGCGTTCAACAATCGTCAGTAATTACTGGTCACGTTTTTAATTGCACGAGACGAGTAGATACGAGTTGAAAAATTTATTTGTTAGTTAGATTATCTACAAGCGACCGATGTGTCGTTAGAGACGAGAAAATAACAGGATGAGAAATTAAACGGACAGGCGGATTACGTAAATAATTTTATTATTCACGTCGGTGCAATGAAAAAATGATTTTGTAACAGATTACATTCGTGAGTCGTTGCAACCTGAATGATGGAAGTGCCGAACAGTTACGGGTATGAAATAAAATGAAAAATAAAATGATTTGGAGTGGCGCAACGACAAAACTAAATGGTACATAAATTATATAAACTATTTAAAATTAAACATTATGTGAGAACATTGAGTATTCCACTATCAAATAATATAAAAATAATTAATACTATTTCAATAAAACTGTTTACCTGGTTTAACTTGAACAAGAGAAAAACTACCAGATTAAACTATAAAATGAACAACACATATCCCAGTAAAAATATTAACAACTCCAAATATTTCAACATCAAGGTTACAATGACAATGAAAAACATTTATAATGATGTTACTTCCATTGTCGTTAAACGATTATTGTTTACATCGTACTTCAGAGGAATGTCATGACCTCTAAATCAATTATGTTTTTCGAGTTATATGCTAATATGTATAAGATAATTCACAAATGAACGATATTAAACGTGGTCACATCCTTGATGAATCCAGGGACACAAAATGGGGAAACAAAATTAGGATTCAAAGTCATTCATAGTTGTCGCTTTATTTGGATCCGAAAAAGTTAATAACCTTTGCATCGAACTAAAAACAACATCCCTGTTGTTTATATATATGCGTTGCAAAAATATTAAATGGATAGACTGCAAATGGACTTAGTTTCCTTGGATACAAGTTCAGGCACAAGTATAATAGGTATGCGTGAAAATAATATATTAAATTTCAACATGGAAATTTGTCTAGAATTTTGAAATTTAGATGTCTGGAAATTCGGGAATTTAGGAATTTTAGAAACGAGAGTTTTGGTATCTGGAGATCTGGAGATTTTTGGAGGTGAGACTGTAGGAATATGAGGATCAGGGGATTTTTGTGCATGTTGGGATTTGGGAGATGCCATTTTAGGGATATGGAGTTTTGAAGATTTCTGAATTTGGAAGATGCGAATTTAGGAATATGGTGATTTGTATATTTTGCGATTTGGAAATTTAGGAATTTAGAAATTTGGAAATTTGGAAATTTTAGGGTTTAGGGATTTGGCGATGGAGGGGTTGGGAAATTGAGAAATTTGGGAATTCAGAGATTTAAGAAATGTAGGATTTCGGGATTTGTGGATACGGAGATTTAGAGGTTTGAGCATTTGGCGATTTAAATATTTAGGGATTTGGAAATTCAGAGATTTTTAAACTTAACAATTTGGAGATTTGCAAATTCAGAGTTTGCGGAATTCAGGGATGTGAAAATATTCGGAAATTGGGGTTTGAAAATTTGAGAATTTGGAGATATGAAGAAGATATGAACAACATGAATATCTGAAAATTCTAAATGCAGCGATTTGATAATTTGTGGTCTGAATAATTTAAGGATTTACATGCCTGATATTCAGATATTTAGAAATGTCATATCCCAATTACCACAATCAGAAACTTAGTACCATAAAAATAAAAATTTCAACAAACTTAGAAAATTTCTTGGAAATTTGTAAGTTCGGAAATTCACAAACTCAAACAAAAGATTGCAAATATACACACGGCAAAATATGAGAACGAAAGCTGTATAAATTTAGTGAACGAACGGTTAAGAGATGATCAGGTGAACGTACGACGTGGAAGATTTGGTTCTCCATGGGGGATCATCGATTTTTCGCCGGAATTCCAAGAAGTGTCCTAGCCATTGACATTCAGCAGCCGAGGGGAACATTGCTCGAATGTAACGCATGGCTTCTTTTGCTTTCACGTCATGGCCGTGTTCCCGGTGTAAGAGCGAGTTCGCGTCTCTCTTTCCGTTCCTTTTCTATAATTTTTTTTTCTGTTGGCTCGCTCGCGACACGAGCGTTGTTGCCCAGCGAGCACCGCGTATACACTCAACGGGCAAACGTGTCTCTCGGTTGCTGGACGAGCCTGCGTTTCGAACACGACGGGATCAGTGAACTTGCCCATGGCCAACACCGATCGTCGTTTGTCTCTGCTTCCCTTCGCGAATGATGCACGAACGATATGTGTACCTCGCAATATAAACACATTGAACGGTCGTTTCGCCGTGATACACGCTCGTAAAAAAAGAACAGTTCCGAAGGAAGGTGTTTGCGCCTTGCCATCATACCGATGCAACGACGTGTCCTGGCCCATAAAGTCGTCAGGATGCATAAATCACCGATCCGGACTACGATTAATACTAATGCAATGTCACTCGAAATATTTCTGGTTATTAGCTATTCACGCGATCGTAGAACTTTCGACGTTTTTATACCGGGTACGTGCGCGAGAACGCGATGCAAACGTGGATGGAAAACTTAAACCGATCACTGAATTGATCAATTTGCAGATATTCGTGTTTCCAAACTTTCGTTCTTTCGACCATCCGACTTCCGTCGACTTAGATTCGTGATGCACGTTACGGTTCGGGTGTGACAAACCTAAATTGTTGTGCAAGGTTTTGGTTCTGCGTTCAGTAACGATTATGATTCGTGTGATTAAAGGCAGGTATGAAATATAACATCACGACTTTCTTTGTTTATTATTAATGTTGCATAAAAATTTAGTTAGATTCGAATGATGCATTTGGCGAAAAAATTGTAGATTTAGCGACCAAATTTTTCAATATTCAATTTCCTCAATTCACAAAGCTCAAACCTACATTCTCTGAATCTGCATTTCATATATCCTACATTCCCTAAATCTTTAAATTTCTATATTCTTAAACCTCCAAATCTCTAAAACTCTAAAAGTCAAAAACTCGAAATTTCTAAACCTCACAGTCTGTAACTGTCCAAATTTCTACAATTTAAAAATTCGGAATTCTCCAAATTTTAAAGTCTTCCAATCCCTTAATTTCAAAATGCTTAAGCTTTCCAATCCTTAAATCTCCAAATTCTCAAATCTCAAAATCCTTAAATCTCCAAATCCCTAAAACTCCAAATTTATAAATACCTAAATCTCCAAGTACCTACATTCCAAAAAATTTCTTTTCACTTCAATTCTCTAGGTGTACAAATCACTAAATCTCCAAATTTTTTAATCTCAAAACGTCTAAATCCCCAAATCTCCAAATTCGTCGCGTCCCGAAGCCCCGAAATTCCCTAGGAGCCGTACATTTACCAGGAATGCGAGTAACGGGTCGGTTTCCGGCGAGACTCGGCGTTCCCCGAATCCGCGCAGCGTTTCCCCGTAAACAAAGCGGTGCGGATGAAAGAAAAATATCAACGACGATGATGGCCGTGTCGCATTTCGATTTCGCACACCCTCCGGCCATCGATTCGGGATGCATTTATGCGCGATGGGGTTTCGGGACGCGCCTTCTCGTTCTTCGCTGCGGCTCGAGCATTTCTTTTTCGCGTGTCGAACACGCATCTCGGCCGTTTTCCCCGGTGCCCTTTTTGTTTCGTTTATCGCCATTCGGCTCGACACCGAGTCAAATACAAATTTCACCTGCCACGGGGGCGAAGTCGAAACACAAGAACGACGAACGTGCCCGGGAGAAGCGTAGGCTCGTTGTTTTGCAGCGGGCGTACCGCGTTGACACGACGGGCACACGCGTGTTACTACAACGCTTCGTTGTTTTCGAGCGGAACGTCGCGCGCTTTCAAG
Source organism: Coelioxys conoideus (assembly GCA_947623535.1). Taxonomy (NCBI): domain Eukaryota; kingdom Metazoa; phylum Arthropoda; class Insecta; order Hymenoptera; family Megachilidae; genus Coelioxys; species Coelioxys conoideus. Next base: position 9,804,776 of record OX392455.1, on the reverse strand, counting down.
GTGGCTCTATCGCGAACACCCTTTGTCCTGACATTTTTTTCAAATCCTACCGTGTGCACGTAACACTCGTAAAACCGTGGTGTTATCTCGGAAAGATCGAACCATCAGCATCGATATAACTGTCAAATTCCTTCCGAATTTCACCGGTTTCTTCCAAATTATGTCTCCTACGTAACAATAATGCGTAAACTCCGGCACGAACCGCATCGAGACAAAAATAACTGTGTTCGAAATTCTTCTTTGAAACAGCGACGAACTGCAATGTCCCTAGATCGTCCCATGTCTGAATTCCACAATGATATTTAGTAACTTGCAAACTCGTAAATGAGTAAGTCTACAAATTTGAAAAATCGAAAATTTGTAACTTCATACATTTAAAAATTTGTAATTTTACAGAGTTTGAAAATTTGTGATTCTACAGTTTTGTAAATTTGTGACCCTACAGATTTGAAAAATTATAATTCTATAAATTCCTAAACTTGTGATTCTACAGATATGAAAGTTTGTGATTCTACAGATTTAAAAATCTGAGTAATTACACGATTTAAACCAACGTATCTATATATCGCCATTATAGAGAGAATTGATCAAGGTCAAACACCAAAAATTTTATGGATCGACCCAGTACAACACTTATCGAATAGAACATCGCGAAGTGCAGTGCATGTAATTAGCATGACAATAGTGCGCAGAGTATAAAACCATCGAGACGAGAAGACCTGATACATTTTGATCGGTTCAGCTTCTGTCGCGAGCATCTTGATCGGATCAATTAAATCGATCGATTGAGCCTTCTCGTCGAATGGTTAGGGACGAAGAGGCTTTAACCGATATCAGTGAAATCCGATCGGTTTGATATTGTGATCACGATAAAGGAGGCGAAATAGGAAACAGAATCGCATTCGTCCACGCCGTGGCTTCGACGTTTGTGTACATATGTATCTAACGTTTGCACATAAAAATTACATATGCCATAGACGGTTTCTGAATGGAACGTTGAATTATTCAAACGATTTCCCGGGCCGCAAGGTTGGGTAGCAGTGACACAGGAATCCCTTCGTGCTTTTCGAAATGCCGACAGCACGCACCTACAGCTTCTCGACTAGGTGAATCTATGTTTTTTCAATGACTTTTCATTGGTACTAATGAACTCGTGTGATCGATTAGTAGGTAGTAACCGGTGGTGAGAGATCATGTAGTTTCTATCCCTCGTATGTTGTTTAACTTCAAACATATAAGCTGAATATGGTACATAAATTATAAATTAAGGATTAATTATGAATTAATTACAAATTAATTATATATTAAGGATTCATTGTGTTATTCAATGATTTCGGATGAATGTTTATCATTTGACTGTAACAAATATTACATATCATTATGTGAAATTTTATAAATGGTGTATACGTCTCATAAATATAGGTATGTCGAATTAAATGTATTTATAAAATATATGAGCGCGTCAAAAAAAAATATGCAAAATACATTGAATTAGTGTTGCACCGCTAACTGATACATAAATTATATATATCGAGTTAAATAATCGCTGCATTTAATTACGATTAAGGAAGTAAGTTGCATCAATGCCTGTGAAGCGAAGCTTAAATATTAGAAATTCAGAATTAAGGTACAATTGCATCAGCAATGATGTGAGAAAGCGTGATCTCGCTGCAACTGTTTTACACTTGATCGCCTTGTAAACGTCGATCCGAACGAGCAAAGAATACTAACAATTTGCGAAAGGTGTATTCAACTTAGCGAAATTTTAAAACATCTCTCCGTTATGTTGCACAATCAACAATAATCATGGACAACGATTTTAAACATGATCGACGATCCATTTTTTATCTGATTCTCTATTAAAACGTCTTTAACTTAAATTTATTATTTCATTTGAATATTTAAACGAATATGAGAAACATGAAATGTGGATTAACAGACTTTCGGAAATAAAATAGACATTATATTAATAATTTTTGTACAATAATAGGTATGTTCATATATCTGACGCACCCCGTGAGTCATTGCTTTTAAACAAGTTAAAATGTCAATTTCACTACATCATTGTGCAATCAGAAAAATTTTCGTTGAACTAATAATTAGTTCAGAGTTCATACAATTTTTATAATACTGTTATTGACCCATAAAATCTTTGTTATCTTGTATGACACGACGCACCTGGTATGTCATCGGGTTTAAACGCATTTAAACGCCCTTAATTTGACATCCACGACAGCAAAACCAACATAACAATTTTCACTCAACCAGTAATTCGTTTAACACTAATTTAACTTACTTAATAATTTAATTCGACCAATAAATTTCATCGTTTCATGTCGAAAGTACATTGATTTTCCTCCGACGAATCAACAACAAGCGAATTGATTCCAATAAAAGTACATGGTTCCTGAAACGACCAGCATCGATATCGAACAGAAATCCTTGAGAAAGGTCTTGTCTGGTCGTCAAAGTTAATCTCATTCGTAGGAGTCGGTGCACGTAAGACGAGGACCTCAGTCTCGATTTTCGAAATTTCGTATCTAATTATCGGGATCGAGTGTGGTCTTCAGGGTGACAGATTCGCACCGTGAATTTCGAGTGATTTCGTTACATTGAGAGCATGATCGCGCGTCTTCCTGCAGCGTTCTCAGCCACTTCCGTCATTCGTTCGCATAAATCTGCGGAGCTAATGCAGGTACGTGTCTACGTGATCGCGTTTATCGAGCGATCGGCTACTCGGAAACGTGATTGCACCTGGCTACTCGAATTCTAAAGCACGACCATTCGGTATTAATAAATCGCAACGGGACTCACGTGTTTCGCGCATGATCCTTCATCAGGATCCGTGGACCTTGGCGATGCACGTCAGGATTTGGGTCTCGTGTTTCACACGTTTATCGCAAACCGATTCTGGTACGAACGTCTCTGAACAGTGGAACACTGTGTCAAAAGTGACACGTGCGATATGTAAAAAATTAGCTTCCTTTTGTGACACATACAGTCATGGACAAAATTAAGTGGACATTGCAGAAATGTAAACAATTTTTTGTTTTGTTACAATGTTTTAAATAAATTTTTAATTTAGAACGTGAAATGCTTTTATAGACTTGAAAAAGCATTTATTTAATGTATATAATTGTGCAATAAAGTTTTGATTTATAGGCATTGTTAGTTAAATTAAATTAACCTTTTGTTATTTATGATACCTGTCCACTTAATTTTGTCCACGACTGTACATGGATGTTTGTACATCAATTTCTACATCGAGTGATAATATAATTGAACTGTTTCGATAGACATTTTTCAAAGAAAAATTTTATATATCGTGTGTAATTTGATATATCATTAGATAACCTGTGTCTAATGCGAGTTTCCACTTCGTTGAAAATATTGCATTTCTCAAAGTTCCTAGGCTGTGATTCTCTGTTAGAAACAGTAACTTTTCACGATTATCTAAGAAGATAATATAACTGTTAAAAAGATAATATAATAATAAAATTCAATTTTATGTATAATTATAGGATTGAATTCTGTGTAATGTATAATTATAGGATTAAATTGTGCATGATGAATAATTATAAGATTAAATTTTGTACAGTGTGTAATTGAAATATTTAATTTTTGTTTATTATTGGTAGTGCCTAATAAGGGATTAATTCTTTTCGCAAAAATAGTTGTATTGCTCATTAATCTTTCCATCGAAGCGTGGAATCGAATGTAAAATATTCCGCAAAACTATTAACGATAATTCGTAGCGTTACATAAGCGTGACGTCTTCGATACGGTATAGCAAGGTGCTGACAATTTTTCTTCCGGATACGTGTATTCGTTGGTCTTAACAGGAAACAGGAAATGAGTAGAACGAACCGGGAACGAGAGAAATAGAACGTAAACGAGCCGAGTAATATATGCACGAAGAGAAAGAGAATGAAAGAGCCGAAGTGAATGACAGATGATAGGAAAAGTGGTCTTAAACTGGGTGAAAATTGTTCTGAATTAGTGAAATCCTTTCAGGATATCATTTTCGCAGTGGTATATGCCACGGTAAATTTCGTTTCATCGAATTCGTTCAATCAATGCACAATTATTGCTAATAATACTAATAATGTTATTTTATTAATAATTTTTATGATTTCACACGATGAATTTTATTTCGTACCGATAAATTGTCCGTAAAATTTCGATAGTTTGCAATTTTAGGAATTTGGAATGGAAGTTTCGATCTCTGATTTTTAAAAGAAATTTTGTATAATTATAATGAACAGTATACTCGTTAAGAATGCTTATTGAGTGTGTTGATACCATAAACAAATAACGATGAAGGTATAATGATATCGTAAAGAAATCGTTGGAACAATGAAATAAGTAGAGAAATGAAGAAAGGTGTCGTGAAAGGAGAAAGAAATAATAATAGGAAAGTGTAAGAGTTGCACTTTTTATCATATTACTCAAGTGAGAAAGTAGTTGTAATCCGAAACATTCATACAGGAAGAATAATTTACAGCAATCGACACGTCTGGGAAGATTATTTATTTAATGCGTGAATCATTGATGACCCACGATACCTATCGGAAGAAAAAATTTCCTGAAATAAAATAACGAGAAACGAGAATGACAGTATAATGTATTTGATATGAATCAATACTATCAGCATATTGAATAATGCTTTGTTTACAGGCTTACGAATTACATGTGAACGGACGAACAATAAGTATATGTAATATCAAAAAATATAGTTTATTTATATTACCGAAATTACAAGATAAAAATTATTTAACGATTGCATAAAAACGTTTCAACCGATATTGACACTTTTACTGAATTTTGTATTCGAATATTAATCAATAATTAGAAATTAGAAATCTATTTACGGACCTTGAAATATGGAGATTTAGGAATATGGAAATCTAGGGACTTGAGAGTATAGAAATTAGGAGATCTATAGACTTTGGAATAGCGAACTAGAGATTAAGAAATTAGAAAAATTGAGAATTTAGAAACTGTATGATTTGAGAATTTGGAAAAAAGGAAAATAACAAATTTTCAAGTTCGTGAATAAAACAAAAAGTTGCAAAAAGATCTACGAGAGCAAAATTTTTATCATTTCTAACACTTTTCTTTTATTGCATTTTCCGGAGCAAAGTGGTAAAAATGAGAACTGAAAATCGAACCGGAACTCATAAAAATGGCCCATTGTTAACTGCAATCTTGGACCAGAAATCGATGCATGAGTAACGATCCGTGATCGTTATCAATGCAACGTGATTTCGAGGGATGAATCAGTGATCGATCTGCGATCGGATTCGTTTCAGATTCCTCAGCGACCGACGCATCCCGATTCACGAGACTCCTGGCAACGTGGCTTATTCAACGATTCCGCAAGGATAAAATCTTCCATGGAAAAGAGAAGAAGAGGGAAAAAAAGACTTATTGTCAGTGTGAGTCATTCATTCAGCCTGGTCAGTTTTGCAACGATGGATGCTAAAAGCTGACGCATTTTTGTGGACGATGAAACGAGGCGATACTAATTTTGTCCCAAAAAAATTCATCGATCGAATGCACAGAAACCATCATGGTAGAAACTACGATATAACATCAGAAACTGTCACGATAATAATAATAACAAAAGAAATTATCGTTCACCGATTCAAGTCGAAATGATGGTAAACGAACAGTCTTATGGTTACTTTTTAGCAAATTAAATTTAATGAAAATATTGTATCCAACGATGAGAAATATGTACCGTATAAAAATTAATATATATTAAATGTTTATTTATAGTAAAATAAATACGCTACTGGTAAGTACATAAAAATCGATGACGCTGTTAGTGCGTCATGTATTAATGCATGTACCATGCACCATGTGTGTCACATACTACTAAATTGACGACGCACCATGTATGTCACATACTGCCAAATTCACCTAATTGTCAGATGCGCCTAATGTATCATATACTAATAAACTCGTGACGCTCCAGTTGTGTCACATACTGCCAAATTGATGACGCACCATGTGTGTCATGTACTGTCAAATTGACGACGCACCAAGTGAGTCATATACTGCAACACTGACCATCATCATGATAGAAATGATCATTCAGTGATTCACGTCGGAACAGTGGAAGACGAACGGAAGTCTTGCGATCGGTTTTCAGCAAATTATAATTAAGAATGTAATTTATTCGCATAGATCGCCTTGCGGTAATCTATGGATGCGACGACCTTTCATGATGATCCATCGCGTTGCATTTCAATCGAACGGGAAAGGGAAATACGATGCAGATGCATCCTGCGAACCTTGTGCATAATCATTTGCTCGATCCTTGCATCGGAATTATTTATTACCGGGGCACTATTGGGTTGCATGCGTCCATTTGAACGAAATGTCACGATCAGCGAGGACCTGAATGATAATTTCATGTGAAATGATGTTAAAACGATGACTCGCGTTCAACGAGGAAAATAAGCATTATTAGTAATGGTGCTGCATCGGTATTACCATAGACGCTAAGGATTAGCGTTAATATTGCTGCTCATTCTAAGAGCGGATGTTGACATTGGATGCAACACTACGGGTTGATATTGTTAACATTAACGCTATTTTTAACGTACACACCACCATTAGTACTAATCATTACACATCCCCAAATGTTCTAAATTTTCTACATTTTATAGATCCTTGTATCCCCGTATTCTTTAATTACTATAATTCCGAACATCTGTCTCTACATCAAATCTCGATGTTCACGGACTTATACATGCGTCCCTAGATTCCAAATGTACCTAAACTCCTATCCACATAGAATCAAAATATTATTAGATTTTGGAAGTGCATTTAAAGTACAAATATCCCTAGATCTCGATAATATCTAGATCTCAAATATCCATAGACTGCGATGTCCCTATGATCAAAGTATCTCTCAACTACAACTATTAATTATCTCGATATTCATGTACCTCCATATACCTACTTACATTTCACTATAACTAAATTCACAATAATCCTAAATCACAATATTCCAGCATCCAAATATTCTGAGATGTAAATATCCCCAGATCCCAACATTCTTAAAACTACATGTCACGCGATGCCAACAGTCTTAAACCTACTTATTCTGAAACCTAGATTGTTCCCAGACGCCAAGATACTAAAATATCATATCCCTAAATCTAAATATATCCCGAGTTCACGATATAGTTGAACTCCAACAATTGTGAGTGTGAATCACCTTCCGAGTGCGAAGGGTTAAGCACAAGCATCGTTCTGACATCGACACCAGCATAAAACAATCCTATCGATACGATTTATCGAGCAATCCTCTTTCGCGATGTGTTTTACGATAATTCAACGTCGTTGCCATCTGCCCGACGCCCCACACACTCACGCTAAATTCACGTAACACGGCCTGCAATCATTTTAATCGTCATCTGATGGAATTACGTGCAACGTGTGTACACGTAACACACCAGAGGCGACGGCACTGTTTTTTTTTTCGCCGTAACGCCGAGGAAGCGGGGCAATTAACTGGCGTTCCAGCGAACTGGACGATCTTTCCTGCTGGACGAACGCGACGCCGAAGAGTTCGAAAAATCGTGCGTCGATGGAAACAGCTCCCGACAGGAATTTCCATGGCGAACGAAATCTGCTCGCGGCATGAACGTCTGTCGTCGATTAGCGTCGCGCGAGCAATTACTTAATTGTAACAGATTTCCTGTCTCTGGCGCGAGCTAGATTTCTCGCTAAGATAAGTACGCGTTCGTGCGTGCAGCTGGGCAATTTCCCGATGATGCTGATGGCGAACGTCTCGCGAACGAGATTCTTTTGAAACGAACGCTTCTTGTCGTAGATCGTTCGGCCAGAAACCTTGCGACACCGAGACAATTTGCTAATACTTATCGGCCGATGCCGGCATACTCGGCTGCAACGGACGTTCCCTTTCGATAAAGCCACGTTATGTACGAACGTCGATGACTTTTTAACTCGCGTATTCTCGTATCTGTACACCTTTCAATGTTTGGGCTATCGGGTTTTTGGATTCGATATTTTTGCACGTTTTCAATGTGCAGATTTATGAATTCCCAAAATATATAAATTTACAAACTTCTTTTGAAGATCCTCGCATTTGTAGATTATTGACTCATTCTATAGCTCCAAATTTCCTATATTATTGAATTTCTAAATTTAGAGATTCCCAGATGTCAGGATCCCTATCCGTGAATTTATAACTGTGATATTGCATTCCTAAATTAACTAATCCATAGATCTATGAATCCCAAAATGCACATATCCCTAGATCAACATTTCTTCTACATCCTAGATCATAATTATTTCTATGTACTTAAATTCCTAGCTCCACAAATTCCTAGGTCCCTGAATCCTTAAAAGTCCCCAAATTCCTATACCTCGAAGTCTCTATGTTCAGAAACTCTTCTATCTTCAAATCCCGAGAATTTCGCGTTCCTAGATCGCTCGATTCCTGGATCCATAAATCATCGAGGTCACTGAATTCTCCATAACTCACAGAAATGTTTAGATTCCCAAAACGTATCATAAAACTCCCAAATTCTCCTTACATCATTACGGTATAAAATTCCCCTAACTATTTGAATGATCGTATCGTTTCTCCGAGGTTCTTGTATCTCGCACGACATTCAGTCAAATATGTTTCATGAAAATTACGATGACTAAACGTCTCCGATATTCGAGGATTCAACCGAATAATATTGACGAAAATGCTGAAAAAATGGAGCTATTCAAATGCCACGAAAGTTGACGTAGAATTGAAAATTTCCAAGAGAGATAGACTTGATATAAGCCGTACACTTATCTCTAATTCGAGATCTATGCCATCAGAGCGAACGAGTGAAAATCCCAATCCCGTCATAGTCGAACGTTTCTCCGACCGATTACCATAACACGTCAATAAAAAACAACTCCGCGCGGCTGATAGGCTGGACCAATCGTAGCTGATATTTTCGGCGATCATTCGACACACTATTTCTTAGGAATCTAGAACATAACTGTTTCGGCGCTCGTGCGAAACAGGTTTTTAAATGATTCTCGTTATAGGTAACGCATCTTCTTACCACTAAACCTAACCAACATACGGTGCACACTTATTTCGAAATTAAAAACGAAGTTGAAAAATATATAAAAGTAGGAAAAAATCATGAACTCGTTAGTTTCTCAACTTCATCAAGGTCGACACTGATTTCCGAGAAACCGTCTTAATAAATTCTGTACATGTAACGTTGCTTTCATAGAAAAAATATCCCTTTTCTTCCATGGTCAGACAATTATCCCGACACGAATGTTGCAGAACATGTCGGGAACCTAGTTACAGGAATAGTTTATGAATCTCCAAGCACCACATGTAGAGCATATGATCAAGCACAAGGGTAGAAAGCATATCGTCACAGCAAAGGGTAGAAATACGTGATATTAACACGCGTTAATACTATGCGCAGTAATAATGTAATTTAGTAGTTACCAAATTATATCACTACAATTTCAACGAGTCCTTTAATTTCACGGAAAACGCGAAGAATGCTTAAAATTTGTTCATTTTTTTAATTTGCTAATTCGATGGCCAGGGACTGTAACTTAAAATAAGAAACTCGTGAAATTGTCGCTTAACCGGTTTAGCAGTTTCGGCGTTAACTTGTTCAGTACTACGGAAGTCGTCGTTTCACCAAAGATTTCGCGTAATCCGGCTAGAAAAATAGTTCTGGATAAATAAGATTATACGGAAAGAGAAAGGAAACGAAGGCGTGAAAGCTTCCTTTCGTGAGCGGAACACGAAGCAGGAAGAATCGATGCCATAATCGCTGATTCATCCATCACGACAGGGAAGCTCCCTTGGTTTTTTATCGCGCAACAAGTAACTCGACTCGATTATGCATCGAACGAGGGTTCGATGCAGTTCGCGAGCGTAATCGTATTCGGAAGGCGCGATCGGACGGAATTTATTACTGGAACGAAGAAATGGATTCTCGGATCGCTGGCGCGTTATCAACCGAACGTGTGAACTAAACGTTCCATGGAAAAATTGAATTGTTTTATGAGAAAACAATTTTACAGTGATAATTTTGTGCATTCGAATTGATAGCATTTGTATAACTTACGCATTGTATCAACGCGTGTTATATTGCCGTTAGTTGCACTGCCATGCGATATATTGAAAATTTACAAGTTCTTTAAATTTCTCCATTCACAGATTTCAAAATGCATGAAATTCTGAATTCGCATATTTTTAAGTTACCGCATTCCGAAGATACTGAATCCTCAAGTACCCAGATTTCTGAAGCTTAAAATTCAAAAATTTTCAGATTTCTATATTTCCAAATTTCTGAAGTTTTAAATACCCAGACGCCTACATTCCCAGATTCCCATCTTTCCAAATTCCCTAACTTTTAGATTCCCAAATCCCCAAATTACCCAATTTTTAAATATCTCAAATTCCAAATTGTCAAATTGAAAAAATTCCAAATCACCAAATCACCAAATTTCCAAATTACCAAATTCCCCAAATTTCCAAATTCCCAAATCCCCAAATCCCAATTTCCTAAATCCTAAATCCCAAATCCCAAATCCCAAATTCCCAAATTCCCAAATTCCCAAATTCCCAAATCCCCAAATCTCAAAATCCCAATATCCCTACACCCCAAATCTCCAAACCCCCCTATAGCTTAAATCCCTAAATACCCAAGTCGGCAAATCGGCAAATCTCCAAATCTTCAAATCGTCCAATCCCCAAACCCCCAAATTTCGCAAAACCCCCAAATTCCAAAATTAAAAAAATCCGAATTTTCAAATTTCTAAACTTGGAAATCACCCAATTATTGACATTGGTGCCAACTGACACGGCAAACCTTAATCTGTACTGACGTAATATGTTCAAGGGTACATGATACACGCACCGTGAAACACATTTACTTTCTCTTCGTGCTTTTCCTTCGTTTCTTTGTTGTTCGTAACTAGATATGATTGTTTCGCATGAGACGTCCGATCGTAAGGAGGAATTTGTTATTTAGTTTTATCGGGTTGGTGATAGAGTGGCATGGTACGACGGTAGGCGCCTGGCTTCTGCATTTCCGATTAGCTGCAGATTTTCAGAATGTTTCTCGTGAAATCATCTTCTTTCTGCGTTTCTTTCTTTATGTCCTTTTGTCTGTTTAGCATTCGGAGAAGTTGCGTGTTGTGGAAAGTTCAACGTGTGTACCCAAGGCGGTACACGTGACAGTAACATGTGAGCAAACTAAAAAGGTTGAGTCAAATAGTTTCATTATAATTCGTGTTAATTTAATGGCGCATTCGATTCTAAATTTAGTATCTTCAAGGACAATCTTGTATGATCGTAACTTTTGTAAGTTGATATATACATTTACTTCAATTTAAATCAATTAGAAACACAATATCGATGTAGACAATCAGATACACGATCCCTGCATCGAAATAAACCTAGAAGTGTAACTAGATCACGATGTCTCCATATTGAATATATTTATTCATTCCAATTAATTTTAGATCGATATATCCCTAAATCCCACTAGCCTCGATAACCTTAGATCCCAATATCTCTATATTACCTACTATATTTAAATCCCAAATATTCCTAAATTCCAGTACAGCTAAGTTTCAAATATCCCTAAATTCCCTATGCACATCTATGCACCAAATACCCCTAAATCCCAATATATTTCTCTATTTGTTATTTTATCTAAAACCAAATGTTTCTCGTCCAATTAGCTACCTTTCGATCATGTTGCTTCCCACCTTAGGACAACGTTCTCCGAAAGGATCACTCGTTATAGACCGAGGGCACGGACACAAACTTTCTTCGATGGGATTGGCAATAAAAAGAGAGCATCTCGATCGAAGGGGTCCACGAAAGGCATCGAGCTTAAAAAGGATCGCTAGCCACGCCTAAAAGAACTCATCTTCTGGTCAAAACCCCATTTCCTTTCTCGTTGTCACCATGGGACACCGTCTTAATTTGTAATCGTCCATCGATCCCGACTACTCATCCACGATCACGAGTTCCACGTACTTTCCTTTCTTCTTTTTCGCTTTTATTCGCTAGACAGCTTTCTTTGGCCAAGGTTATCGTGTGACGACGACCCGTCGAATCGCGGAGGATCCTTTTTAAGGACGAGAAACGATCGAACTGATTCCATCAGAAACGATCAGGATTCGGATTGCTAGGTATGCATGCACAACTAGTTTCAGGAAGGACTCCTCGTTCGAGATACGCAGCGACGAAGGAATTTTTTAATGTTCCGCGATCGAACGAACGATTTTCGTTCGGTATCGCATAGCTATGTCATTGGGAAGCTATTTGGTACTTTGTGCTTTTGCATAAGCTGCTAGTTGGGGATGTGGAAATGTAAGCGTTTGAAATTTTGGATATTAAAGTGTCTCAAAAATGTAGAGATTCGATAATTTAGAATTTCGTAATACAATAACCACGAAATAGAAAAGTACAATAGCTTGAAAATGCGGAAAGAGATTTTGTGATCACGAAAATTTAGAAGTGTGTTAGTTTGAAGATCATTAAAGAAATGTGACCTGTCTGTGGTCCATAATTCTGTTACCTCCCTAATTAACACTAGATTCACCGAACATTTCAAAACGACTCATGATACATTTTTAATTTTAAATAACAAAAACTATCACGAAGCTTTTATCAAAATGTATGCTAACTTTTATCGAGATAAAGGATCATTGTATAAACCAATTTACGTATCATACCTTATTTATCCTCTTTTCTACATCAATTTTAATTTGAAAATAATTGGTCACTACTTCTAGTGTCAAATTACAAAAATTAGAAAGAAGCTTCTATCAAAATGTAAGTTATCCTTCGTCAAAATAAAGAACAATTACGTAACTTAATTCGCATATTCCCCATTATTTACTTATTTTCGCACCTCACTTTCAATTTAATTATAAATGTTCATTGATCGTCCGTAAATCTAGTGTTAATTACGTCGCACATTTTTCGGAAGAACCGCCACGAAGAAAGTCAGTTCCGAGAAATTGATTTATCCGCTAATTTCCGTGTCCTGGACCGGCATTGTGTCCTTTCTGCAAGACGTTCCAGATAGGATTACAAACTTCGTTCCGCCGCATTCAAATAGGATTAGGACCGAGCTAATGCAAATGCATTCTGAACTGAGGATGGTATCGTCGGGTCAGCAGGATCAAGAAAAAAGACGGGCACGACTTTTCCCCTTTAGGTCCGAATAAAAACCGCGCTGACCGATCTCTTTCTGTTCCCATCGCTTCTCTCCTGCTCTCTCCACCTATTTCCATTCAAAATAGGTCTGGACTGACTGAGTACCGTGTTTAGTCTGTTGTTTCATGTGGATCACGTTCGCTACCGGTGGAAAGACTTTCCATCAACGGACCTGGGAGGCTCGGGTTCCACATCCTTTGAACTGGTTCTTTATTCCCACAATAAAATTATGTCTTCTAACTCTTCTGTTATGTTTATAAAATGGGACTAATTGTATGACATTTATGGCCGCGTATTTCTTCATGAATGCAACATGAAGATGGTATCAAACGGTCAGAAATATGTACCTTATAAAAATGAACATAGGCAGGACTTTATTATAACCATATTCTAGTTATAACGAAATGCATGATTTAATGGTAGATACAGACAAATCTACGACGCATCATGTGTGTCATATACTATCAAATGGTCGACGCAACATGTGTGTCATATACTGCCAAGTTGACTTACGACATACTAAGTGTGTCAAACCAGGTCAGACATTACTAAACTGACGACTCACCAGATATATCGTATACTGTCAAATTGACAAAGCACCTAGTGTGTCATATACTATTAAACTGACGACGCACCAGGTGTGTCGTGCGATACACAACATTCGATACAATGTTACGATACACAATACTCGATATATTTTACACTTACGGCTTGATACGTTCAATTTATTTAATTTTATTGGTAATGCAATATGGCGAAGTTTTTTTAAAAATAGATTAACTTCGACGAATGCGATCAAACAGAAAATAATCGCGCATGTTTCTATAAGTTTCCCGAAAGTATATATTACATTTTGCATTACAACAAATTGTTTCATGAAATTATCATCGGAAAGCTAAACATCAGGCACGTATATGATAAACGTAACGATAAGTCGCGGAAAGTAAAGCACATAATTTCGTGCGAATAAGAAAAGAAATTCTTCTAACTCGATCGTTTTACAATTATATAGATCACGATCAATTCAACGAAATATCTTATCTTCTCTAATTTCTTCTTATTGCGTAGAACATTGTTAGCACTCATTGTTCTGAATATTCACCGATAATTTCCTCCATGGTCAACCGATAACATTAAAAACTGTATCATCGTAGAAACTAGGATGAAATAATTATCGTGCTATCCTAGAAACGAGTCACCGAACGTAGACCTATTACAAAACAGTATACTTCGCTTTTTCCTCGTTTATATCTTGCCATTCAACAAGTTGCCTTACCAAAATGAAAAACAAGTCACGCCAAAACATATTTCTACGCTCGTTACGATAATCAGGAACGGATATCAATAATCAAAAATCAAAAATCAGGGATGAACGAAAGTTGGAATATTTTCTAACCTGTCCCATTTTAGTAATCCCAATCCAATCAATAATCAATAATCAAAAATCAGGACTGAACGAAAGTTTAAATATTTTCTAACCAGTTCCATTTTAGTAATCCCGACTCAATCAATATTAAAAAATCAAAAATCAGGGATGAAAGAAAGTTGGAATATATTCTGACCAGTCCCATTTTAGTAATCTCGATCCAATCAATAATCAAAAATCAAAAATCAGGGATGAACGAAATGTGGAATATTTTCTAGCCAATCCCATTTTAGTAAGCCCAATTCAATTCAGTCGTCTTAAATAATAAACGAAAATATTTTACGAAACAGAGACCAGTCTCTCGACGATCGTTTCGGGAAGCCTAGCCTCGCATAAAATTAAACAATTAATGATTTATATCGCGACTTGTCGATTCTAAACACGTGTCGGGCAAGCGTTCTTTTAGGATTCGCGTACAGGTGTTTAGTCAGCCGTCTGTCATTAGTTTGCGGGATAATAAATCATATAAAAGGGCACGAGTTGCGCGCGTCCGAGAAACCCGTATAATTCATCCGAATTTGTTTAGCGATTAGTCAGCTAGGTTCATCTGCATTCGGAATTCGTGCAACAAACCCGATTCAGGGATCGGGCCTGCGGTCGTCGGCTTTTGCAAAGAGGCATTCTCGGAAAAGAATAGAAAGAAGGCTTAAAAACCTGACTCTGATGATTCACAAGTGTATCGCGCGAACCCACAGGGTGGCCACTTCCTTGATATCACCGGTACCAATGAAATTCGTACAGGGATTCGTCAACGCTCATTGTTCAATGCCCGAACAATCGAGCTTTGTCGTCTTTTACCTGTAATTATTACTTCAACCTTCAAACTCAAAGTTTCGACCGTTCAAGGCAACAATTATGATACCTTTGTGCACTTTGAAAACATATTGTCACGAACACCTATGAAGTCCAATGAATATGAAGTATTATTGTGTTTGATAGAAAGAAGCATAATTATCGGAGTAGAAAAATTTAATTTGGTGCTTCGAACGTTTATTTCTATACGATAAATCCATTGAACATACAAGGAAATAAAAACTAGAAGAATCTTTAGCTTCTACGACTACTCTTCTTTCTGGAGAACAGAATTATACCTGAAACGAATATAAATCAGCGTGGAAGAGTGCAATGTTCATCCAAAATTAACCCCGGATGAATACTCTTACCGTATCCTTCAACAAATAGCTGCACGTTACGTGCAGGTACTTAATGAAAGAAAAAATAACAAGAAATTCGAATTCAACTCGTTCGACTGAAATAATTGCAAAGTAATCATGGTTCTAATTTTAATGTACAAATTTGCATGCGATACACAGACAACGTTTAATTAAAAAGTTAGTGAAAATTAGAAATATTAATACAAAAATTATATTTTTGTATAATCTACCACGGAGGTAAAAGAATTGATTACTATGAAATTTTTAATTACCAAAATGTTATACATAACGCAAGAATCTAACAGTGACTATAAATTAGCGAATAATTCCAGTAATTATTATTAAAATTATTTCTGTGTACGAGGGATGAAAATATAATTACTCTCGATTAATTAAAAACTACATATAATTGCTTAATAAAGATTATGTAGAATTTTAAATAAATTGCACTCGCTAACTATCAATATCGATCATTATCCTCTCAATAACTGTTGGCTAAAAATCAAGAAGATCCTTGAAATCAAGAAATTTCCTTCTGTGAAACCATCAGAGACATCGAGGAATGAAAACCAGGCGCACAAATCAAAAAACTGATTTTCGAAACATTGTTTTGCACAAATATTGCGCGGCAAATCGAACCATTGTGGCTGCAGGACGGATTACAACAATTTCTCATTTCACAAGGCTCGTTTTTTATACGATTGTATCACCGTGTTCCTTGCGGCTCCACTTGGTCCGAGGGAAAAAAGAAAAAGAAAAACGGCGAACAGAAGGAAAAAATATTTGGAAACCCTCGAAACCGAACAACGAAAAACATCGATCAAATTTGTTATGCGTCGAGTTTTTTTCAGAACGCTTTGTCTATATGCGTTTTGGTATCACTTATTTATTTCAGAATTTAGGTGCACTAACTGCAAAAACAACCGCATTCATCCACCTTCTTCTTTATAAACGTTTAATACGATTTACCTTACGAAATAAACATAGAAAATTTGGTACTTCAATTTTTCTTTTATTTGAATTTTGAGACTGACTTAATATCTGCATCATATAACTAAATAACCAGGGCTGAATTAAAATCAATTAATTTATCATTGAAATCAAAGGATAATTCAACATATAAAACGTAAAAATTATAACAAATGAAATAAATATACCAATGAAAATGTAAGTATATGAATTTCGAGACAGAATGGGTTAAATAGACACAACTGAAATGAGAATGAGCGTATTCTGTCAATTATCGCGATCTATAGATCGTATGAGGTAATTAGTCGTCGCAGAGACAATGAAACGATGAGACCATGTTGGGAAAAACGTTTTTCCTTTATATTATGACAAAAATAAAGGACTAATATTTGAGCTTCGTATTATTGCAGAACACAGTAATGCATATACCGCGATCGATACAGATTAAAATCAAAATGCACGCGTACGGAGAGGAAATTATACACTAAATAATTGTTATGTGCTTACAGTAGTGAGACTGCAATTAATTGCGAACGAAAATTGAACATTAATTTTTATAATGTTATAGCGAGTGATTTTTTTAAATATTTTGAGTCCATGAAGCTATGGTTTTCGTTCATTATTTGTTGACTGTGTTTGTACACTGTGCAACAGTACAAGTATGCATAATGAAATAACAGAACATTTAATAGAATAGTTTCAAAATAGTAGTAGTACAAGAGTAAACTAGTAGCATAGTGAAATAGTAGGATAATATAATACATAATAGAGAAATACAGTAAAAGGGCAGGACAGTATACAATAACATAATGAAATAGTAGAACAATTAGTAGTAGCATAGTCGTAGTAGCAAAACAATAAAATAGTAGAATAGTAAAATTCTCGAAAATGTTCGATTCTAATCGACTACGAGCTTGCAATAGAAGTTATAGCATTGTACAGTCGAGTGCAATGTAACCTTCGTACAGATAAGAACAAATGTAAGATTACTCAAAAATTTGTGTTTGATTTTAAAGATCGAATATGTATACTTGATAATTTTTAAACCCTCAAATTTGAAAACTTTTACATCCTCAAGTTTTCGAATTTCTAAACTCTTAAATTTGCAAATTCACATGTTCTCGAAAACTCAAATTTTCTACATTTGAAAAGTACCGTAATTCTCAAAATCTCATTTCCAAATTCACAAGTATCCCACATTTCTAAATTTCCCAAATTCCCAAAGTCTAAACTCGCCATAATCCAAAATTATCCCAAATATCCAAAATCTCTAATTTCTAAATTTTCAAGTTCTCAAATCCCTCAACTCCCAAATCCGAAATTTCCAAGCCTCCAAATTCTTCAATTCTCAAAGTTCCAAATCCTCAAATTGGTAAATCCCCAAATTTTCAAACCACCAAAATTCGGAAATCCCTAAATTTCCAACTCCCCCGAGTTCTCGTACTCCCAAACCGCCAAAATCCCAAAATTCAATACTTCCAAATTTCCAGAACTTTGAAAATCCAAGTATTTCCTGAATTCTCGAATACCCAAGTCCCCAGACTCTCAACTTTCCATATCTCAGCCAACCAAACTTCCCAAATTCCTAAATCCACCAATTCCCAGAATTTTCCAAAAAAATGTCTCAAATTTTCAACACCCGAAATCCTCAAATATTTTCCCCGACAAGTTTCCCGCCGTTAAACTCCTCTCCGATCAAGATCTCGAAGGTCACCGAAATGAAAAGCCGGAAAATGGCCCAACTAGTTCGATTCGTAGTCTCGGTAATCCGAATCACCGATGAAAATCTCGCGCGCGTATCGTCGCGCGTTTCCCCTACACCGTAAATTTTCCCTAGGGAGGCGAGTTTTACCGTTGACTGTACGTTCGCGAGTCGGTGTTGGTCGCGTAGCGTCGTGGTGGGAGGCCTCAATAAAAGTCAGTGGCAGACTGATTGTAATTCAGAGTGGCGGTAGACTCCGGTACCAGTTCCCGGTACGGTCGCGTCCTTTCTTCCTCGCCTCTTATTTCTTCGCCGTTCGTGCGCGCGTATTCCGATCGCTCGGTCCCATTCTCCTCTCCGTTGATCGCCGAAAAAGAAGGAAAACGACAGTTAAACAGAAGGAGACGCCGCGAAGCGATCACCGCGTGCCTTTCGTTCTCTGTCACCGTGAAAAACTCGTGCTTCGTTGGCGAACGCGATCGGTCGTAGAGGAATTACCAGTGGCGAACGAACCACCCGCCAGGGAACACACGAAATCGATAGTGTCGTGGCAACGACGGTTAAGACTGACCCTGTAGGCTAGTTGCCCTAACGGTCTAATCCTGGAGAGAGCCCGGTTCTTACGACTCGTATTCACCGGGTAGACACGCGTGCAGTCTCGTGCAGAAAACAGTCTCTGCTGCTGGTCGACGAGGGACGACCGGCTGGTTCATCGGCGGACTTCGAATGATCGAGAGGACACGTGCGTCCAGCGAATCCTGCGATCCTTCGGGAAGTCCACACGAAACTGAGGGGCAACGCGTGTTGTGCGGACAGTGACCGGGTGAAGAGAGGACCGGGTTGTGTACACGACATACAATCGCTGGATCGTACAGCTTTCTGATTCTCGTCCGGAATTCGCTATCCAACGAAGATGGCCAGGTGGAGTGGACTCTTGCGATGGGAAGGATGTGCCGGAAGTGTCCTGTTGGCGATACTAGCTGTCTCGAGCGTCAGGGCCGAGGAACAGGCTCCATCTATCTCGCAGACCGCGGCTATGGTAAGTTTTGACAAATTTTGAAACTC
Source organism: Coelioxys conoideus (assembly GCA_947623535.1). Classification (NCBI taxonomy): domain Eukaryota; kingdom Metazoa; phylum Arthropoda; class Insecta; order Hymenoptera; family Megachilidae; genus Coelioxys; species Coelioxys conoideus. Next base: position 9,785,220 of record OX392455.1, on the reverse strand, counting down.
TTTTTTTGTACACTTCGAAATCGACCGAGTCCACTCTCTGACTGTTTCGATGATTTTACGATCAAAATATTCGGTTAGGTATAAACCGGTACGAATGTAAATAGCTCATTTGGGAACTTCTGGTCCGTTTGGCAAATTTTCGATCAATTTAAATTATACGATGCACTCTAACAATTTACTTTGATGTACTATAATGACTGATCGTAGTAGGTTGTATTAGGATGTCCCATAGGTTTCTTCCTTTTTCGATAGAAACGAATACATGATATTTATAGTCTAAGGTTGATTCGTTGTATTTAATATGAACTGTTCTGTCAACTTCTTCCATCCCTTGGGAAACAATGTTATTTACTCTTTCTTGCGGTATAGGAGATTATTTCCAAAATATTCCTTGTACGTTTATGTGTTACATTCAAACCGGAAGAGACTTATGAGATAACCTAATAGTAATTGGTATAGATGGTGATTATTAATTGTGACTGGTTGCTACCTATTATTGCTATAATTTAATCAGAAAATTTCTTCTTCGACGTTGCTTCTTTCAATGGAATTACGTGTGAAGTTTAAGTGTTTGACGGATAGTTATCTTATCGGATTTATCTCGGGTTATTCGTTTGTCTATTTATCCCTACATTGCGTTATTAATGATATTTAGAGAATTGATAATTTTTGCCACATATATTGTCGCTTATGACAGCCGATGTTATGAATCAATGACTTTCGAACTTGAATTCCGAAGTTGTTCTTTGACTTATTTTAGCTTGCGAAAGATTGGGAAGTATTAAATATGTATAAGGTTTGCTATTCAATTAGGGTCATATACATTTGTTAAATATTCATAGGATAAAATCCTATGCGGCGAGGCACGCTATAATTACAATTATTCAGAACACGATAGGTTCATTTTCGAGTTTAAATTTTCCACATTGAGTAATTATCCCTTATCTAGACCAAACGTAACATGTGATATTGCATATTCTATAATCTAAGCTCTGAGGTATTGCATTTGAAATTTCGTTTTAATATTCAAAACTCGGAGTTTCGATATTCAAGTTTCGAAATTTTATAAATTCACAGATTATAAATTGCAATTGAATTTATAAGTTCAAGGTTATTGTTATTACATGGTCAAAAGTAGAACTTCGATATTTAAAATATTTTCATGCAATCATGAAATATTATTATAGAATGTGAGACGTGGGGTTATTATATGCCAGTATTATTAAATCCCTAGATCCTTGTACTTTGAGTTTTTTAGATTTCTAGATTCCTAGATTTTCAAATCCTTATATTTACAGATCTGTAAATCCCCAAATTCTCATATTTCCAAATCTACAGATCTTTAAATTTTTATGTTACTAGATCCCAAGATCCACGTACTCCTGAATTTCTAGATCGTTGTACTCTAAGTTACTACACTTCTACCTATTTTCGCAGATTGCATATATCATATCCCTATACTTATCTGTCGATTCTATATACCCATAATCCCATTAAAAAAATTGAAAAATTCATACATCTACCGTAAAGCAAGAAACAAATCCCTGGTGTATTAAAAATAACGAAATCCGCATCGCAGAAGTGTAAAGTCACATTCGCAACTATGCTTCCTATGAGTCGAACAAAAGGTAGACACCTATAAACGGTACCTTTGTTCCACGGAGGAGTGTCTTACCGAACCTTTGTACGTCAGCGACAAAAGAAAAGAAACTTATACACGTTTAAAACTGTACAACGCTTGTTTCGTTCAAGTTCAATCGGATTTTCATCGAGGTAACGTTACGCGGACAGCGGAGTTTCGCAACGTTACGTTGATGTCGGGCAGCGTCGCGGACGACAATGGCCGGCAATAAGCCGAAAATGAATGAAAAAGAAAAACGATGGTTGCGCAATCGTTGGTCGGAAGCATTTTCGCGGAAAATCAAACGCTCCGAACGCAACAAGTCGATCCGGCGAGACTGCGCAGAGGAAAATACCTGAACAGAGGTGGTTAATCGCGGGGAAAGAAAATTGATTCGCGGGAAATCTATCGTTTTCTGCGCCGTGTGTCATACGTGAATGAGTAATGCGGCACGTTGTGTATCGTACGTGAGTGTTTCGTTCGACCACGCGAATAACATTCCAAAGGAAACGTTTATCTCGCTGACACTGATACACAGATTACGATGGACATTGGGTTATCTGCGCAACGAATCACGATCGCCTTCGAATACGCTCGCTTTGTGTCGCCATCCGATTTTCCACTTTTTGCTAAGTCCCTGTTAAGAACCTCCAAATAAATTATCCACGGTTTCCCGGTGGTTCGCGGGAAATTTATTCCTAGACGCTCTATTCGACTTTTGTACGTTCGACTTTGTTCGGAATTATCGTAAGTCTTGGTACGTGTCTGATTAGGATATTTGCAGGCCCATTTGTAATTCATAATTTATGGTCGCTTTGTGTGCAAAGTCATTTTTGTATCGTGATTTGTACTGACCTTTTTAATTTTGCAATTGCAGTTCGGTTTGATGTCGATGTCATTAATCGAGTTTTATTGAAGCGACTGTTAGATATATGAGACTCTTGGTTGTTGTAATTCATTTTTTATTTAGAATACTTCTTTGGTATTTTAGCTACTCCGCAATCGACATTTTCGTGCGAATTAGAAATGTTGGATACTTTGATGAAATTTTACGTGGTCTTGTATTTCAAAAAAATTTGGTTCGAACGATAATTTTGAGCTTGTTAAACACCTTTAGTGATGTATCGAAGTGTTCGAGAATACATCGGAAGAAACCGAAGCGTCGACGTTGTACCATTATTTTATTATTAGTAATTACGATTGTGCAATTAGGTTCGCAACGACACCGAAGTAGCTCGTGATGCCAGACAGAGAACGAGTGGAATGTTGCATAAATAATTTAGTCTATTCGACGTATCTCTGCAGGTATGCAACGCATTGAAAATGAAAAAAAAGGAAACTGGAGACCGGTTTCCGACGTAATGACATAAGGTCGGACAATGTGACGTCACTTTGGCTACCTTCGCTAACAAAGTTCAGCTACGTGATGATGACTCGTTCCCGACCTTCGATTCATTGAAAAGAATGGCCTGCGGTAGTACTAACTTTTTACCGAGAAATCCCCTAACAGTTAATTGCCAAACTACCGTCGATTAATTTCGTTCGAAGACAGGTATCGAAATTGTTGAAATTGTACACGTCATTCGGAGCAAATAAAACTAAGAAGAAAGTTATGGAAGATTTTGATTATTATTAAAATTATGTTTAGTCATTTTATTACTTTTTATAGTATCAGTTGAAATAGTTATTAAATTAACTGAGTTAATTTTAACTCGATATTTAAATTTTGTAACAAATGCAGACTGAATTTAATTGAATCGAAAGGTACCTGATTTAATTCGATTAATATTTTAAATATAGTTAGATAAAGTCGTTCATCAAATACACAGCTGATTACTGTATTGAATACTACAATTTATTACAATGATAGGATAAAAAAATTCGAAATGTAATTCTTGTTGGAGGGAACGTGGTCTGACCATTAAGGGGTAATTCTACTTCGGCCATGACGAGAAACTAAACGTTCAAATTATATCGTTCTTCTATTAATGTTGAGGCGTGAAAACGTCAATATTGACAGTCTACTTTTTCAACAAAATTTCTTGAGAACGTGAATTTATAGTCGCTAGAGATTAGATAATTTTCTTCCGTGACTGAAAAAATTATTTGAACTATTTCATCAGCATCAAATCTGAAGATGTTCAAAAAAAAACAACGTTAATAAATAATTCTGAAAGGAAAAATTTGCACTACAAATCAATTCTATACACAAATAATTCTGAAAGAAAAAATTTGCAGTAAAAAACAATTCCGTTAATAAATAATACTGATCGATAAAATGTAATTTATTTGCCTCGCGAATAAAATCAATTTTCGATTGTAAAACCATGTAAATGTTACTTCGATCGAATCAGTTAATCGCGTATGTAATTAATTACACGATTCCAGCGTTCGAATCATCCAATTAATTTTTATTCTCCGTTTGCAAAAAAGTCGAGCGCGCGGAGAATTTAATTAACATTGAACCTTGAAATTGTACGAGGTTTCTGCACCGAAGATAGTAGATAACGATCAGCAGGTGCTATCGATAATAATTAACACCTTGACCAAACGACGGTCATTGAAATGCGTTCGCGAACGGCCGATTTCGTGCTTGGCCAATCTCTGAACACGATAACGACGTAATTATCTGCTCAGGTAAATACAAACGCCAACGCTTTTATCTTCAAGGTTCGCGTGAAAAACCACGACAAACTACCTCACACCCTTAATTACGTTCCATCGTCTCTTTGTTCGAGATTATGGCGAATTGTAAAAAAATGTTCGTTAACGTGTTTCGCTAATCATCAAACACATGGAACCGAACGCTCTTAACGCTAGATTTCCGAATGATTATTGGCCATTTATACTTGAATCGAAACTGAGGCATAAAAATAAGTAAATAATGGACAATACGCAAATTACAATACGTAAATTTGTCAGAAGCTTCTTACTAATTTTTGTGATTTAACACTAAATTTACGGACGTGCAATGACCATTTATTTTCAAATTAAAACTAAAGTAGAAAAGAAAATAAATAAAGTATGATACGCAAACCTTTATCTCGATAAAGTTTTCATATATTTTGATAAAAGCTTCTTGATAGTCTTTGTAATGTAAAATAACGAATGTGTCGTGAGTCATTTTGACTCGTTCCGTAAATCTAGTGTCAAATAACGAAACTGATTAACGAATAAAGCTTCGTTCGTAAAGGTGTTCGAGATTGCAATAGTTCCTGGATGCTTGATCGAAATAATATCACGGAATATAAAGCTCCGCTTGCATTCGAACGACTGTGCCGAGCAAAAAGTAGGCTAAATGCTCGTTGCAAGTAGTAAGAGTCAGGAACGTAGGCAGTAGAATCGTACTTACTTCAATCAGACCTATGGCTGAGCACTTATGCACGCTGTTCACGGTTGTTCTACGTAAAAAGAACATTTCATAAAATCATAAAAGTCACAAAGTCATAAAATCGTCCGATGTGTGCCACGGGTCCGTGTATTTATTTAACCCAGGAGATTAATATTAAAGATTGCCTTGGATAAATTTTTTATGCAGTGGTCACATGTAACAACATAAATTATTGTATCATATACAGTAGTTAAATATTTTAATCAGATCCTTATTTTGTTGTTTTATAGTGCCGGTATAATAACGCTCGTGAATGTTGCTATCATTCAATTCTTTAATTATATCATGTTCGAGGGAACAGTAACAATCGGATTTTAATAAACATTGCAAGTATAATTTTAAAAATAGCAACGAGTGAATAGATAAAAACAAGTAAAAGAGTTGCAGATTAATTTTTATTAATGTTAAAGAAATAATTTTTTATCTTTCTTACTCATTACTTGCTCTGTATAATAAAAGCAAACTATAAACTGCTTATATCAATTTCTAAATTTATACTTACATTATCTGATAAGAAATTTCATAACTACAATGTATATATGATCTATAAGATATTCTGTTAGATTTGTTTGGTAATATTTATCGATAAGGACGATTGTTTGTAATCGTATGAACAGGACGAACGTGATCGATGATCGACGATATTATAGCTGATTTATTCAATGATCATTAGAGGCTTCCACCGTGACAATGTAATCGTGCCCGTTTAGCGTGTAATACTTTGTTCCACGATCTTACCTGTAATTGACACGAATTTATGTTCTGGGCAAGGTGCCAACTCAAACGAGCACTACCATGACCAAGTACCTTTTGGTCGCGACATGATGCAAAGTTCAGGAAACGACAGGTGTTTCATGAATGAAATCGGAAAGAAACGATAATTCGTTTATTCTTAATAAATAAATTTTTCGAGAGATAAAATTAATTTTAGTGAATACATTTTTCGAGAGATACAATTACTTTTAGTGAGTAAATTTTTCAAGAGATAAAATTATTTTTAGCGAATAAATTTTTCAAGGGAGAAAATTATATTTGGGAAGTAAATTTTTCGAGAGATAAAATTATTTTTAATGAATGAAGAGTGCAGAAATGGAGGAAGTCGTAAACTGAACTCGAGATAAATTAATATACAGCAGACGGTACGATAACATAAGGTAATAAAAAATCTATAAAACTGGTAAATTTGTAAATTGCAGTTGAAACAAGATTCTCGTAAGAATATAACATGGTACCGGTCCAAACAATCGAGAAAGTTTTTATTTCCTTAAAAGCTGGAACAAGTAAATTTTATGGTTGAATCGAACATTGAGTAAAACCTTGAGCTACATCACATGGATCAGTTGATAAACGCATACCAGCTAGTAAATCGGAGTTATTTACTCATCAAGTATCGAATAACAACTCGTTCGACGAAATAAAAATACCTACTGAATGATGGCAAATTACTAATTACCGTTTCAGAACAAATTGCGTCGTTACTTCGTAACAAATTGCATTATTATTTCGAAACAGAAACAAAGGTGCTTTTGATCATGCTACTAGGAAAACATACTAAGGTATTGTAGAAAATGAACTATAAACCAGTGATTAGATCGTATCTACATATTTATAATAGATATTATGATACAATGTATTCATATTTACGCGAAGTATGAAATATTGAAAATGACATTTCAATAAAATTTTTGTAAACAGAAATTATAGTCAATCCAATTCGATCGAGATTGTTACAGTCGAACTAATTAAACTATGTGGATTTGAATAAGTTTCATATTTCGAAACATTGATGCAGGGGGAACATTGGTTACGTAAAATTTAATTCCTCGGCCAACAGAAATTGATGTATCATGCGAACGTGTACATACAGTCAATGGCCCGAATCGAACACCGACCTTTAATTTTCAGCTTCTGGCAACGTTCCATATACGTAGCGAACTCGAAACTCACTTTCGACAATGTGAATGAGTCCATTACTCAAACGACTAACATCTCAGTCGTTCGAACATTTTTTAATATCTATATTGAAACACGCAATTTGATGCGATTTCATGAATTTGCAGATGCTAAACTTTGCAGATTCTTAGATTTTCACATTCACTAATCTCTTAGTTAATGAATCCCTAAATTTATAAATGAGCAAATTCCCTAGTTATCAATTTTGCAGATTTCTGAATTAATAAATTCTGGAATTCCCTAGTCCAAAAATTCCCCTCTTCCAAAATACTCCAGGTTCCAAATTTTCTAGTTTCTGGAATCCGTAGTTATGAGCTCCTCCAATTTCCTAGTTATCGAAACCCAGAAACCAAAAATCTCAAATTACCAAATTCCCAAAAATCTCACATTTCCAAATTCGCAAACTTTCAAATTTCCAAATTCTCAAATTCCCTAGTCCAAAAATTTCCAGTTATCAAACTTCTCAGTTCCCAAATTCCCTAGTTACCAGATTTCCAGTTATCAGTTTCCCAAATCCCCTAGTTGTCATATCCTCGAATCTAAAAATTCTCAAATTTCCAAATTCCTGAGTACCTAAGTCCCCAAATTTCTAAATTTCTATATCCCAAAATCCCCAGATCCCCCAATCGCAAAAATCTCAAGAAACCTAGTGTATATTATATTTCAAACGCGATCACTTCGCTCCGTCACTCTCGATCCCCATCAATAAAGAAATGGTACTTATCATTTAATTAATCCACGTATTTTTATTACTTGATCGACCGATGAAACTTATCACGATACAATTAGTTGAAAATACATTAACGTCGCGACGCACAGAAAGGAGAATCACAAGGACGTTTCGGGAATTGAAAGCTGCGGTGGAAAAATTTCCGCGGTTTGACAAAATGCCAATTTATCGATACCCCCTTATCTCTGTCTCTCGCGAGGATCATACTAGGAAATGGTAAATAATGTATGTGCCTCGACACGGAAATACACGAGGCGCAAGATCGCGAATGTTGGCCTTCGTGTTGGCCGATTCGGAGTCGCGGCACGATTTAACCGTCATCGGAATATTAACGATTGTCCAATAGATATTCTCATCGTCGCTCGATCCAGCGATCGTTCGATCCTTTACCTGTTCACTGTCTATCTGCCATTAGCCTTTCTCTTTGGAGGCTCTGCCCGAGAGTATTCTTCCCTCGAACGAGATTTAATCGCTGCCTTCGATGACCTAGGCTCTTCACAATGCCAAAAACGCAATTATGCCTTGATATATCGCCGTTTCCTGGCTCGCGATTTACACCAAAATTTTTCCCCAACTCTATTCTGCCAATCGATTTATTTCTACTCAAATTTCAAATCAAATCTAACTTTGTTCGATGACAATTTCGGTATTCGTATGTGACCTAACCCGATGATAATTTCGATATCTGTATCTAACCTAATCCAACCTCAAACAGGAAGCATTAGACTGAACTGATTAAACTTTTTATCGAGTAAAGTAACGTTAGAAGTTTGAATAAAAATAAGTGACGTAACAATTTATTAGTCACGTTTGTTTTAGCGATAACTTAATGATATATCGAATTATCGATAACACACCGATACAATGTTGCAGCATATTAAAAAAATTGATGTCGATAAAACTTTGTTGCATATAACAAAACATGTGTATAGAATCGTGAAATTATAAAATATCAAAAAATGTAAAATTATAAAATAGCAAGAAATATAAAATAATAAAATTATACAAAGTAGCAACAAAAATAAAGTAATAAAATTATAAAATACCAAAGAATATAATATAATAAAATTATCAAATAGAAAAAATGTGAGAAATTATAAAATAATAGAATTCTAAAATAGCAAGAAATACAAAATCGTATAATTATAAAAATAGCGAAAAGTATAAAATCGTAAAATTATAAGATAACGAAAAAGAAATACATAATTGGTAGATTACGAGAAGCAGCGTACAAGTACCAATCAAGAAAGGTTCGAGCGTTAAGAAAGATCGTGACAGAATTTCACGAGAGAAAATCGAGGAGACAGCGTTTCGGCGGCGAATCGGATACCGTTTCGTCCGTGAATTCATTATCGAATGCCGTGTGTCGAAAAACTGAATCACAAACACGCGTGTCGCCGGCACGAAACTGCCTTCCGTGTCTTATCGGGGCCTTCGCGGAAGATAGTTGCCAATGCAAAGATAGCAATGCTCTTGGCGACGGCTTATTACAATTACTAATCGCGATTGATCATTACTCGACGTGCCTCGAACCACCAATCGTACGTAGAACTGTAATCGTACCGTTGCGCAAAATCCGACATCGCGTCGAGGAAACATCTGACTTGATGCCAAACCACGTCACCTGACGTCAGAACACGTAAGTTTGGCAAAGTTGAAATCTGGACACGTGTCTGCAGCCGTCAACCAACTACCGGCCTCGATATACACTCACGTTAATTCGCTCATCCAGGGATTATAAGATGCAGGAATATACGAATTATCGAGACACGAATATCCCGGAAATCTGGAGATCGAGTCTAGAGACCTCGGAGTCGAGAAACTTCGGGATTTGAGAATTTCGAAATTGGGGATTTGGGATCTAAGGATTTGAGATACGGAAATTTGGAATCTGAGCACTTGTAATCCAGAAACTTAGAAATCTGAGGACGAGGAATGTAGGGATCCGAGTTCTCGGGAATTGGGGGTCTAGAGAATTGGAGAATATAGGGATTTTTTAATTTTGAGATCTTGGAATCGCTGGATTGATGATGTGGAAATACGAAATCTAGGAATACAGGATCTAGAAAATTTGGGTACCTAGGAATACGGATACTAGGAATTTCGGGATCTAGGAATTCGGAATCTGAAGATTTAGATGCTAGGGAATTGAGGGTACAGGGATATAAGGATCCGTGATCTAGGGAGTCTAAATGCATCATCAGCTTGCAATAAATTGCAGTTTTCTCGGTCATCAATGTTTACATTTGAAAAGCTCGAGGTCGTTGACCCACGACCTCGTAAGAGCGCGTATTCCAATATCAGCTGGATATACTTCGCCGAGAAGCTGATAAAACTAAATGATTCATAAGTGTTCGCGAAAAAAAATGATCGTAATGATTCAACGTTCCGGAAAAGCACGCGTTATCTGACCGCACAAAGACAGCTAGTAATGGATCGATCCAAACGCGGATCGAGCCATTTTTTCTTTTCTTTTCTTTTTTTCTCGAACGATACGACGAATGCTAATAAATGTTATCGAGAAAGGTTACACGGTAACATCATTAGCGATTCATCGCGTGAAGATGAGGATATTTAGCGCGAGGTGATTAAGTGCTTTCGATGAATATCTCTAATTGGTGATCATCAATTTGAATAGTTCTTTGTTCCGTTGCGATAAAAACAGAGCCGTTATGCTTCTTATAGAGCATGTTGTTCCTTGTTTATAGCGGAACAGAAAGTCTATCGGTGTATCCATGTTCAATAACTTATTGTTATTCATATCGTTATGATTTCTGAGTTTGGCGCGGTGATACAATTATTCTCTGGAGCGATAGTTCTATTCTTAGATGTTTTTAATATTGGTGTAGATGGTAGTATGACTTACGTCGAATATGTTAATTCTGATTGTCGATTTATCGATTAATATTCAAGTGACATGTACAAAGTTCAATTTTTCGTTTTTCATTCTCGGTTCTATAATTCTTGTATTCCACTTATTTTCAAATTTTCCAAATCCTTATACATTCCCGAGTTACCAAGGTACCAATCTCTATTTCCCAAGTTACCAAATTCCCAAATCCCCATTTCCCAATTTATCAACTTTGCAAGTTCCCCTTATTCCTATTTCATAAATTCTTATTTTCTATTTTGAAAATCCTCAATTTTTTAATTTTCCAAATTTCCCAAATTTAAATACTTGAAAAATACTTAGATAATAATAATTCCCGAAATTATTTTTTAAAAACTTTCAAAAATTATTTACAGACCTCAAAGATTCGAATTCGAGTTCGCAAGGTGGTAATCCATTACTCTACCCATTACCCCAACATCGTGCAATCTAAAGTTTTCTCTCACACTGTTATTTTTCAAAAACGTACAAGTTTCGTTTGAAGGATCCATGTATATATTTAATCGATGCATCGTAATCGTTTTGTAAGTTGGAGTTACCACTGACCCAGCCATTGACATTGGGAAATTAATTAAAATGCTAGATACGGATGTCCAGCGTTTTCACATCAATATCGTTAATTTCAATTTAACATTGGCCTCACAGAATTGATAGCTGTTACTTCTTCAAACTTGCAACTATGTTGTGCGCGATACATTTTAATTTCAGCCAGAAACGAATTAAGAAAACGGACATCGAGTTGCCTCGAGGTTATTCGGGGATCTGTTATCTCGAAGCCATTCCACGAACAGGTGCATGCAAGATTTTAAATTGCCTCTTACCTGACCCGCCGGTGCTGCTGGGTCGAGTAAGGTCAGTTAGGGTCAAACACCTGAACACGTCCGGTGATCCGAGCAATTTTTGTCGAAAAATTAACAAACATGAAACGGTAATCGCGAACAGTGATCGCGTTATTATCCCATGAACAAATTTTCATAAATATATAAAATTTTATATTCATGTAAATATTTTTATTAAACATTTTTTAAATTCGACATTTAAATTAAATTTAAGATTTAATTTCTAACTACTGTCAAAGATATTTTAAGCCAAATTGTAAAAATTGCGACAAAGTAACAATGAGTGCTTCATCCCAAAATTGTTTTTGATGGCACAGTTACCAGTGTGTTTGTATAAAAAATTCGATCGTATCATATTTATTCCAACTATATCGCAATGCAATCGGTCAAATCAACGTTTTCCTGTGTCGACAACGTGACAATATTTATAATACCAGCAGATACGATCTTGCAACGATATCTACGTCACAATTTGATAGTGAAATGTCTTGTGAACGTCTGTTGACCCCACTTTATAAAAACGCTGTTACCATGTGATAAATATCTTTCATAAATTGCAACAACTAAAATATTCTAAAGATCCATTATCTTCTTCTCAACTGTCCTTACAAATCCCAACAAAATTTTTTACCCGAGACTACAAACAATTTTTTCAATACAATTTTAATTCCTTTTAATTTTTATATCTTAATTTTAATCATCTAATTTCAATCTCCTTATTTTCATCTTTCGACTCTAATTTTATATCATAAATTTTCTAGTCAAATTTCGTAATTTCATCGTCAAATAAGTAATGGTAGTATTATTCCATAACAACCAGTTTCTGTAATACGAAATATGATTCGTATAATTCTTGTAGAGCGTAGAAAACGAGAGGATTTAGCATCAACTTCGTTTTTTTTTCATGAAGGTCTTATGAGACACGATAGTACGAATAGAGCGGAAAATTACAGGCACAAAGGTCCCATCGATTGTTGACGTCTCGATGAAGGAGAAAACGTTAGTACAAAGACAATCACGGGAGTATACTAACGCGAAAATATATTGTCCGTTCGTACAATGCTACGGTGGACGATCAGAGGAGATAGCTTTTGTATTCAAGGAACGGCCGGCAGAAGATGCGAAGGCGTTGAATACTGATGTCGTTTGCGTCGACAAAGACCTCTTCAAGGTCGGGGTCGCTACTCGATACCTATTCTGCATTTCTCTACACTCCTCCAGTAACTGATCCATCATGCATCTTTGACGCACCGTTAACCCTTTAACGACGATGAGACATCACATTCGCGGTCGTATATGGCTAAAAATTACGGACCACCCAAACTATATTACTATATTATAATACCATATCATCATACTATATTATCATATTCTGACTGTATTATTATATAAGTGATAGTAAATGCTAGGCGAGTTCATTTTTGTACACGGTTGAAAGAGTTCGATTAAATTTTTTTAGAATTTATGGAGCAGTTCAGCAACGAAATCAATTACGAAAGATTATTGATGAAAGATCTGATCGATCGGTAATTAATTTGTTGAAATTCTTCCAAAGTTGCTGTCTGTGCTCAGGAAGTCTTAATAAAATTCCTAAGATTAGGTTTAAACAGCGATCCTACTACTCTGACAGTCAAAAGATTACTTAATTTATTGTTCCATTTCAATAAAAACCAAAGTGAATTCCAGCTTAATTAAATTCCGTTCCGATTACAGAAATTGGGCCGAAATTTTTTGAGTTACAAAAATACACGTTTATGTTACCCTTAAAATTGTTGCACGATAAATTCTACTTAACAATTTCCGGGTTCTCAATAAAAGCTCCGGGCAATCGTATTTCAAGTTACGAATTGGAAAGGGAAGGTTACGGCACATCCACCAATCGGGCACACGCTTTGGAAAGAAATAAAAAGTATCCGGCGGCTTTAACCAGCGTAAAATACACGCAAAGTGTTTCGCGTTCAGACGCAATAAATCCTGCCACGGTGTAGATAAACTACTGGACTTATAACCCCGGCAAGATTTCAGAAAACCGTGCATCATGCCTTATGCATCCGGTGGCCCTTAAAGCCGTGAGTCACGCTTCACGCTCGCACGAAAACGACATCTTGCAAGAGTAATACGCCAGCGAGACCCGGCTATGTCGTGCACGCCTGTTGTGCCGTTAAAAGCTTCTTTTTCACACGAACGTTTCACTATGATACACCTCGTTACGTTTCGCTGGAAACACACGATCCTCCATCGTTCCGTTGTTATCAGCGATAACGTAAAGTGATAAGGTTCGCGAGTAGACAAACGTAGCTATCGTGAGACACGATGTCCCACATTATCAGAAAGATTGCGCGATATACAGAATTATGCAAGCTATACTTTGCTCGTGTTTAATCATTTCATTGCGACGTTTATCGTGTAACAGCGATAAATCAATGGTTCGAGGGTTTACCACGATATATCGGTCAAAAATTTGTATCCCCAGTTTCCTACGTTTTGTATATCGGTAAATTCGTAATAATTCTTAGTACGACGATTCTGGTCGCAAGTCGTGATGGTTACTTTTATTGGCACCCTATGAATAGACGCGTGTGTATCGCGATGTAATATTAGGTGATCTCTGATAAAATTGTTGTTGGGATGGTCGATCGATTTGCAGGACAATTCCTGCGTAGGCAACGCTTGATAAATTTAATGGTGGCCGGTAACGAGCTGAACCGTGTAACTGGGTCAACCGATGCATCAAGCAGCGACCTTTCGGATTAGAAGATACTGAGACACCCCAAAGGCCAAACGTGAATTCGCCGCGAATGCAAATTCGCGTTTGCTGATCTTGAAAAAGCGCGGCTCTCCGTGTATCGCTGAAAATCACGCACGGAATACGTTTATCACGAAAAGACGCCGCAGATTTTCACTGAACTTTAAAGTCTCGAAATTCTAGAATTTCTCCATTTCGAAACTCTGAATCCTCACATTTCTGCGTTTCCAAATCCTTAAATTCCCAAATTTTTAAATTCCCCGATTCTCGGAAATTCCTACATTTCCAAATACTCAAGTCCCTAAATACCTAAAGTTAAAGTCAACTTAACAAATCTCCAAATTCCCACACTCTGAACTCACCAAATCCCCAAATTCCTAAATACTTAAGTTAAAAAATCCCCAAATTCCTAAACACTCGACATAACAAATCCCCAAATTTCTAAACTCTCAACCTAACAAATTCCCAAATTCCTAAATACTCAACTTAACAAATCCCCAAATCGCTAGACACTCAACTTAACAAATCCCCACATTCCTACAACCGCAACTTAACAAATCCCCAAATTCCTACAGCCTCAACTAAACCAATCCCCAAATTCCTAGACACTCAACTTAACAAATCCCCAAATTCCTAAAACCCCAAATGTCTACATCCTCGTATTCTGAAACTCCGAAATGTTCTAACCCCTAAATTACGCATAAATTCCGAAATTCTAAAATCCGTAAGATGCCAAATTCTCGAATTCCCAGTTTCCCAAATTCTGAAATTTTCAATTTAACTAAAATGAGGATTGCTATCACTGCGTGTGCGCGATAATGGCGGAGATGCGCAACTAGTGTGCGCGAAAGTTGCACATAAAGATGACTACCCAACTAAGGCCTACTATAATTAAGATTAAAGTCTTTATTAGAAAGATACCACCGAAAGATGTGTGCACGAAGAAACTGCAGGTTATCTGAGCACAAAATACATATTCGATACAGAAGGGGTTAATAACATATTTCAACGAGAACAAAATCGTTACTGTACACTTGAATAATGTTCCCTGTGAAAGATCGATCATAGGACACGGTGTTTCGTGTGTTCAACGAAACGCTTACACTTGCTACGACATTCTTATGCGTTAGGTTGTATACGTGCATAACAATGGTTCGGAAAGGCAGATAGATAGTCACGATAGATAAGAACGATCATTACGAAACAGAAAACGGCGATTATTACACGGGTTAGTGTGTTCGATGGTGGCACGAATTTCGTGCTAGTTTCAAATCGGGTCATGGAAACGGGGCATACGTCAATCCCGATAACTCGAACAATCAAAATGTCAACTTTTCGACAGGTGAATACGATACGATGATCTGACCGAATTTACTGACAATGAGAGAACGTTTCGTAAAGCACGTTTCCAACTTGTCGTTCATAGTTTTCGAAACATATGTGTCGATGAAACGGGGAACCATACTTCTATTGCTATCGATTGCTTTCGCGGAGTGTGAAAAAACACCAGAAATATTTCCTGAAACATGTGACACGTTGCGATGGCGATTGATAGCACACGTTCTATTATTTTGAATCATTGATCGTCAAGTATCAGATATTTCGTAAATTCAGATTTAATTAATTGAACTACGATTAAGTTTCATGCGAAATATACGTGTTGATTGAAGCTAATAATTGCGATGAAAATATAAACAAAAAACAATATTTTTAAGTAAATTCAGATGCAAATTTAAAAAAAGAAATATTTTTAAGCAAACTCAAATGATAGGTTCAAACTATTAATTGATACAACCAAATATCTCGTAATTTAATCAGAAGCTTGCAGTTCGATGAATATTTCATGGAAGCCGTATATAATGCAAGTACATTTACGTAATGAAATATATGTGTATAAAATGGAGGAAAGGAAAAAAAGTCAAATCGTTGGTGATTACAAGCGAACTAACACGATGGTTCCATTACCAAAATTGCGTATCTTCCAGAAGTAAACTTCCTGAATCTTCGAGCATTTAGTGCTTTGTTTAAACTACATGAATCATAATGTACATTAACGATGTATCATTTAAAATTATTTATCACATACGATAAAGAACACAACGTGATTCTAGCAATCGTGAACCCATTACTCATCGCACGGTGTTTACTTTGCCCAACTATTGAGCAACAAATAACGCTGCGCTTCTTTCTTCGTCTCATCAACGAAGATTCCCCCGTTTCTCGTAGTTCATAGTTATTGCAAAAATGTCCAAGGCCGACGGATTGAAACTAACAATCGAGTGCCCTGTAATTTAAAACCGTATTATCGTGTGCTCAGCACGTTTCTCGTTCGGAGGCGGCTCTCAAGGTAGCTCGAACATAAAGCGTATCGTGCCTCGCTTTAATGGCTAGCCAGCGGTAATTACGTCAACGACGACGATTATCGATTTGTAAATTTGCAAGAATTATATTATCGGCCGGGAAAAAAAGGGAAAAAGAAACTCGCAGTGACTGTGTCGCGGCGAACGCGATCCTCGTACGAGAATTCACGTCGAGCACGTGGAGATCGATTTTTAAAATACGAACGCGATAACTATAAAACTCAACAAACGGGAGAAATATCGTTTAATCTTTTGCGTTTCGATCGTGCCTCGCGTGCATAACACATAAATGCTTCGATGTTTCGAACGATTCTACGCAATTGTATCAATTATATGCAATTTGTACATAATTTTGCAGCCTGGTATGATTTGTTGAATTAATTCTCTACGGAGTTTCATAAAAAGACGCGAAAAGTTTAGATTTGTGAGTAATATTTTACTGTTATTGTCATTTGTGCGTAATATTTTATTGTCATTGCCGTAAAACGATGGTTACACGCTTTAACGTTTTAACACGAATATAATTTCAGTGTATTGCTGACCGATCAAAATTTTATTTCTCAATTCTTTTCTTTGCGATTTTGACCGTGAAAAATTTGTACCTTTCCATCCTATTTGCTGCACATGTACGACTTTACACGTGACGTGTAATTGCAATGTGAACACCATGGTTTGCAACCCGGAAACACCTCTTCCTTTTGTTTTCTGATCTATCATCCATGTACGGGTTTAATCTGTTATTTGTCACCGCTGATGAGTCCGATAAGCTGCATTGATTTCCGATGAAGTACACATTAGTTTCAACACCATAAGCAGGTTTATTACGACGGAAAATCAACACGTTCGTTTTACTTTCATATTAACAATTTTGCTATTTCACATAAAATCACATAAGCAAGCTGAAAAATTTGCATCAGCCATTCGTGTAATAAACAAGGAACTCTAATCTGACGTCGGGTAAACGAAATTCTTTGTCTCGATTTACAACTCTCTCGATTTACGTGCGAAGTTAAATAATATTTCGTAATACGTAAGAGACATCGAAAAATTATGACGATAGTATACGATGCTTGTATAATATCCGTGATTAAACACACCCGCGATTTGTCACGTTGCCTCGAAGAATTTGCTCGTCACGAACCAAAAACGAACCGAGTCTCGTGTATCTAATCGCGTAAAAATTTGTTTCGTTTCCACCCATGCTATCGGAAATTCATTTACTTACCAAATACAAAATACTCGTACTTGAAAATTACTTACAACAGATACGACAAAAATTACACAAATAACAGATCAAATTTGTTACAAATATTTTTTATCGCGTATTTCTAACAGTTTCGAAGTATTATACGCGGCAATGAACGCGCTGGAGATAATCGTACTATTTTATTATTAAAAGGCAGAATCTACTTATAAAAATTCAATCGATGAAGGGGTACACGCCTGTCTCCGAAGCACGCGTGAGTCAGGCATAGTAATTCCGGCAACCGAAACGAATCGATTAACATATCCACCGCGAGATCCTCGAATGTTGCATGTGACTGAATAACGATCGAAATCGATGGAAAAAGAAAAAGAACCCGCGGATGAGTCAGAAATCGTAGCTCGCAGCGCCTACGAACAGAGAGTAGTATACTATTCTACTACGAGGGCGTCCCAAGGAGTGTCCATTCACGCGTGACACACGCTGGCTTACGAGTACGAGCCTACTCCACTTACGTTCATTCATAAAAATCGCGACGTTCCTGGAACTCGCTCTCTGCTCACCGGGATATGACGAGGATTCGTCAGACTCGCGTTACGAAACGTTTTCGAGACTGCGTTACCGATAAATCACTCTTACAAGGTGAGATTTTTAATCTCGGACCATCTACAGTCTCTACATTGCCAAACCTTAGATCGAAACCATCACCAGATCCCAAGAAATCTGAATAAAAAATCACTGGATGTTAAAAGATCTAGATGAAAGATCGCTGGATCCAGTGACTCTGAATCTTCGAACGCCAATATAAAAAAGACTCCCAAAATTTTATATTCAAATGCCCCTAGACATACAAGGAGCTATTTTCTAGAATTCCTATATATCCGAATGCTGACGTCCCCAAACCCCTCCATATTAAAACTTATGAATCTTTAAATCCCTAAATTTTCAGATTCTTAAATCCCTAAATCTCTAAATATCTGAATTCCAAAATCTTCGAATTGTGAATTCCCGAAATCCCTAAATATCTGAATTCCAAAATCCTCGAATCCTGGGTTCCCCAAATCCCTAGATCCCCGAATCCTTGGATTTCGAAATCTCTACATCCCCAAAACCCCTATACCCCGAAACCCTTGTATCCTGAAATTGCTGTTTCCCCAAATGCTTACATCCCGAATCCCTTCGTGTTCTTAGATGAAAACCAGGACAAAGCTGCGAAACCTTGACAATTGTATTTGTAATTTAATTGCATTAGCGTTGGAGTTGCTTTATTTGTGATGTTCATTGTCGATTTATGCAACCCAATAAAACCAAACCGAATTGTCGAAGTCTCGAAATTCCTGGAGAGAGATTGACCTCGTGCATTCGGTCACGTATCGTCCGTCTATTGTTGAAAACAAGAACAAAATTAACTACTCCCGTTGCAAACAGTTCCCTGTTTCTCTATGCAAATGGCCAGGTTTATTTTCGTCGATCCCGAGGGGCCGTATGGTGTATCGAGTTAAAAATCCATAAGAGCAGAGAGTCTCATTTACATAACGATTCCCTCGAACTAGCGGCATGCACTTGAAACGCTCGTTTCAAGGAATCGTGGTCGAATTCTACGTGTTTAGAAAGGAATGTACCGTGCATCCGCAGCGAAAATAATACCCGAAGGACGGTACTTTACGTACGCAATGGAGACGTGACGGACAATAAAGCACAACAAAATCAGCCGAATTCTATTTTGGTCGAAATCCATAAAACCAATTGTTAACCGAGGATCTGGTACGTGAACCCGACTCACGATGATCGACCGTAAACCTGACGACGATCTCGGTTTTATGGCCTGTTTCTCTATCTGGGAACAAACACAAACGAGATGAAGGATGAAAAAGAACGAAATTTTATTTTGGCGATAATTCAGCGAAGTAGGAACCAGTTCTTCAAAATGAGAACCGAAAGAGTTATTACTTTGCTCCCCTAATTCACCTATATCCATAGATCACTAGATTTCTGCTATTTTCGTAAAGACCTAAGTACCTACACTCTCAATAATTCTTTCAGTATCAAATTTCTAAATACCAACTATTTAAATTGTAAACTTCTAGATCTCAAATTTCTGGACCACAAAATTCCAGCATCCCAGATTTCAAAATATTAAACTTCCTAGATCCGTAATTTTTAATCTCTACATTCTAGAAATCTCTACAATCGCTCTAAAATCTCTACACTTGCAGATTCCTTGATACAAAAGTCCCTAGATGGTGATACTTTGATGAAAAATTCCTCGACAAAAAAATCTTTACATCTAGAATTGCTGGATTAAAAATCCCTAGACGATAATACCTTAAATCCAAAATCTCTCAACACAAAAATCTTTGCACCAAAAATTTCTAGATCCGAAATTCCCAGATCTCCAAATCCATAAGTCTGCAAATTCATTAATCTCAAATTCACTGGATCCCAAATCCATGGGCCCCGAAGTCCCTAGATCCTGATAACCTTGAATCTCCACAACCTTCGGGTCCCCGAAAAAGATACCTAGACTCTTCGTTACATTGCAAGCGCTTTCCCTGTAACGACAATCCCAAGAATTTTGTTTTTACGACGTTCAACCTATTAAAATTCCAAAATGTCCTTCCCTCTCTTTGGTATAATAATTTCGAAGAGTCCGTAGTTCGTGCACTGGTTAAAACGGTGAATCATGGTTATTCAAGGCTTCCATCTCGATGGATTTGCCTCGAGTGCAGCAAGGATGCACTGGATCAACGTATGCACTTCAAATGTGTTCGAATGAATGTCTCCTTTATCTACTTGTCTGCCGTCTCTGACTCAGGATGTAACTCTGTTCGAGGCTATACTTGTAATTTAATTCATTGAAATTAGCGTCTAGTCGGACATACTGAAACTCTAACGACACCGTAGTCGCCGCTATATCGCCTAATGAAATAATCGTACAATTTTGTTCGTTACAAAATATCGATGCACGCAAATAAGTGCAAAGATATAATTACTTTTAATAACTGGATTGTGTTCAGTTGTCGGCGATAACGCTGTTAGGGTTTCGAGTACCGATAATCAACTCCGCATCATATTGAAAGAATGTTTCCGTTAACTCGGTAATTTATTAACTTCCGGTGTCGCTGCATTTTATGTCCATTACCGGATAAACGTTGAGCAACAAAAAAATTCGTCCACGAATGAGTCACTTCGTGCTTTGCTCCGATAAACTGAACTTCTTCTTTTTAAACGAACTTGAGCAGATGCAAACCGAATGAATTCATTCTTGATTCCGTGATGGATGAAATCACGAAACGATTACGAGATCAAGAATAGATAATAAGAATAGTTAATAAGAATAGAACGTTTTCGTTCGCCGTAATTTTTATTTCTGGACGGTAAAAGATTAAGATCGTACAACGAAGAAACAAATAATCCGTAAATTTTTTTTCTAGCAAGAATCTCATTACGCGAACTAAATTTAGAGAACGAAAATTTACCGTTCACGGACTTCGACTTGTTTCTTTTTTTTTTTTGTTTATCCCGACGAAAAAGCGGTTTGTCCGCGAAACCAAGGAAAGAACCTCTTCCAGAAATTCGCGCGATCGAGAAAAATTTCCTGTGATTCAGCCACGAACGATAGACAAGGAAAGCGGAAGCACGTAGACGCGTGTTTTATTCGCCGGAATATTAATTGCCTTTACACGACGCGGTTAAATAACAGTATCGCGCCGCATAGTGACTGGTGGGGTCAATCCCCTCGGACATTGTCATCGGTCACATTTATAGTTCGACAACGTGCGAAATCTAGCGGTACGATCGTGGTCTTCCTTTCGTTCGCATAAAATTAAACGGAATCGAGTTTCTATCGGATCCCGGCTAATCAGAATCCAGGAGAAATCGAACCTCCGAATCCCTGGAATCTTTGTATCTTCCTGAAAGAATAGTATTTTCTTCCGTCTTTCTATTTGTGACGTAATCTGAACTGATCCAACTCTAATCTTATCAAAACCATAGGATGAGTAAGGGATAACGGTTTCTAATAGAATCTCGAAACTTTCAATTCGCGTGGGTTCTTGGAACGAATAAATAATGTATAAACTGGAATAGACGACGGATTAGACGATGAATATAGATGAAGGTCGTTCAAATATCTCTTTTAAATACCAGAATTTCATTTTCTTTCGAGAGTATGCAGATTCTCTAACGCGCTTTCGTAACGATTCACGTATGCGTCAACGTGGTCGATTAAACAATTCGATTGATCGAAATATCACGACGTAAATTATAGTGGTAATATATTTTAAATAACACTTGTCTATTTGTCTGTTACAGAACTATTTATCTCAATTTGGCTACCTGCAGCCAATAAATCCAACGAGCGGCGGGATTATATCTCAAGAAACTCTGTCAAAGGCTATTGCAGAATTTCAATCATTCGCTGGATTGAACATAACAGGTAAGCGTTGAATTCCAACATTGTTTATCGAAAAAATCTGTATTGAATAGTGTCTCATATTAACACTTTCTGATGGTAAAATATTGAGAATACCGGGGACATTAATATTTAGAAATATTTTAATTTACGGATTTCGAGTCAAGGAGTACTCGGATCTCGGTATATCTGGATCTAGTGATACTAGAATGAAACAGTACTTGAATCAAAGAATATTCAGATGGTGGGATATTTGTATTTGGGAATACTAGAATGAAATAGTACTCGAAATAAACAACATTCAGATGTTAAGATATTTGGATGTAGGGATACTAGAATGAAAGGGTATCCAAGTCGAAAGATGTTCAGATCTAGGGATATTCACAACAAGCGATATTAAGATCTTGGAGATATCAGAATGTAAGCAAAGAATTAAGTGATATACAGATCTAAGAATAGTTAAATTTGCGGTATTGGAATATAAGAATATTAGAATCTAGGTATATAGAACTAGGAATATAGCCATATCAGGATCTAGTCATTTATAAATATATCCTATGATATCATAGATCATTCTACGATAACATAGATCATTTTACGATAACATAGCTCACATTTCTCGCACACAATACAGATTTTATGATAATCTTATCAAATTTTCTACAATAACCCTAGTAAACGAAAGTAACAAACAAAAAGTCACCGAACAGCGAAAGGAACAACCGGAAATTAACCGGCTCGTAACTCGATCTCTTTATTATCAATTAATTTTTATTTACTCATCTGGCCGTATTATATTTAAGCGTAATTGAGTTAAGCGATTCTCGTGGGTGCCTGTTTGTGAATCATGCCGATGGACGCATTCATTCATGCCGCGGTGACTCACGATTAACCATGAAAACCGTGGACAACATAAAATTTGTCACATCCAGGGGCAATTAATTACATAGTTGCAATACGCAATGACAAATAACACTATACGTCGCGCCGTATCAGAGTCCGATTCCAAAAGTCGTTTCCCGCACGTCAAAAGAACGAAAGTACGTCATACCCGGTTCACGGGAATAATTATTATTCGCGAGTGAGTTGAATGAACAAAATACATGTCGCTATCCGGTCGCTAACAGAAATGCAGATAATCGAGAGAAAATACGGTACGGAGGTGAGGTATCTGTGATCTAATTGCCGGCACCGTGCCGGAGCGTTTTATAATCGAGCTTAAACTGCCTCGTTCGAGGATGTTAAGAACGTATTAAGTTCAAGAACTGAGCAAATAGCACCGAGACGATGATCATTTCTTGGACAGACGCTACGTCAGCAATTAGTCCATCATTATCCGGTAATGGCGGCACGAGTTTCGCTTAAATTCAAAATTCGCTATCATTTGAGCCTCCTGTTTTTCTAAGTTTACGCTTTTTTTCGGATATTGTGGGAAATTATTGGTAAAGAAGTAATAGCGAAATTTTACGTTATTGAACATTGAGGTTTTGGGACTTTGGAACTTCAGAATTTTGCACATTGGGGAGTTTCAAACTTTTTTATGCTTTGAGAAACTTTGATTTTTGAAGATTGAAATTTCGGGACTTCGAGATTTTGGATATTTGAAGTTGCAGGACTTTGAGACTTTGATATTTTTGAAATAATGAAGTTGTGGATATTTGACATTCTTTGAAAGTCTTTGAGGCTTTCAAACTTTAAAATTGTTTATCTATAACTTCGAGGTTTTTGAATTTCAGAGCTCTTCAATTTTCGGAATTTAAAGACCGAAAACTGCAAGTTCGGAATTTTCACAATGTTTAAGTCACCCAAACTCTAGTACTTGTAGACCCTGTAATTTCAGAATAGACCAAATTCCAGACTCAAACTTCTAGACCACCAAAGTCCGAACATCAAAGCTCTGAACACATTCAAAAGTTCCAAACCACTTCTGTCTGCAAAATCCCAATATCTAATTTAAATCAATGACCACCATTTAACGCGTCTGGATCAGACTAACCCAGTGACCTTCGTTGAAAGGTAAAGAAACCTGAATCTCAATTATCATATCTCCCGAGCAAAATAAGAAGCACCGCAAGGCATCCAATAACAAAACAACGAACGAAATATCTTCGAAACGTTCGAATGAATTTACGAAGCAAAAACTGCACGTGAGCGTGCACTTTTCCAATAATACTTGCCCGACCGGCTCCGAATAAAGAGCGAATTTTTAACGTTCCTAGACCTTGAAAGACCGGACGCCAGGTTTGACCGTTCGTCCGTCTGAAAACACGCGTGATTTTCAAGAAAGAAATCGACGTGACGAAAAAAAGAGGAGCAAGTAAAACGCGAGGAAAATCGACGAACGAATGTCAAACACGAATGTCTGAGAGTAGCGAGAATCGTTTAGCTAACAACGGCTATTAAAACAAGCGTTTCGAGAAGCATTGCCAAGGCCCGAAGCCTTGACACACCGTAAACTCGGCAAATAAGCCGGACACGGACGAACAAAGAAGCAAATTATTGTTTCCGGTTAGAATCTCGTGGCTGGTGGCAAAGGTGGCGAGATAATTAGTGATAACGCGTTATCGGTGACGAATAGCAATTTTCTAAGCGATTAATCCTTTGCCCTACGATATAGTGTCATAATATAGTGGTTCGAACGTAATGAATCGGACTAGCGTTCTCGCTGCCTGGGAAATCTAGGGAGTCGCGGATTGTTAAGTGTATTTGGTAGTTTAAGTGTTCTTGTTTGTTTTTTTTACTGTAGAAATAATTAGGTAATTGCGAATGACGTGATTGGATGGTAAATTGTATGGGAAATTGTAGGTCAGGGGTTCACACTGTTTGCCATGGCCAATGTGTTTATGTGGTGGAAGGGTGAGATTGTTCAGAAATTAGGAAATTATAGGATTTATAAATTGTGAAAGTTGGAAATTTTTAATATCATATATTCTGATGTTGACAAATTTGAAACCTTTCAATCTTGAAAATGTAGAGATTTTCGAACTTGAGAATTTAGGAATTTTCAAACTTGAAATTTGAAACCTTTCAAACTTGAAAACTTAGAAATGGTCAAACTTGCGAATTTAGGAAATTTCAAACTTGTGAATTTAGGAAATTTCAAACTTGAGAATTTAGGAATTTTCATACTTGAAATTTGAAACCTTTCAAACTTGAAAACTTAGAAATGGTCAAACTTGCGAATTTAGGAAATTTCAAACTTGTGAATTTAGGAAATTTCAAACTTGAGAATTTAGGAATTTTCAAACTTGAAATTTGAAACCGTTCAAACTTGAAAATTTAGGAATTTTCAAACTTTATAATTAACAAATTTTCAATATTATCAATTTTTTAAAGAAGTTTGCAAACCTACAGATTTTTAAAATCTTGAAAGATTTATGATATTACATATTGATATATTTTAACTAGAACTTCTTTGGAGAACTACTTGATACGTTATTCGATACAATAAAGTCTTACTATGACTGAATAAATGGAGAACATGATTATAAGATTTGATTGTCAAAATTTCTACAGCCAAAAATTATAATTTGCAATTTTGAAAATTTAAATGTTTGAGTTCAAACTAGTTTTACAAACACCAGTACAAACCCTATAAAGAAGTAACAGTATAACGAGATCGTTACTTTTCATCCAGCATCCGATGTTATTAAACAAACTAATAAAATTTGTATCAATCATGGTTAGAGTTTGCAGAAATTCACAATCAAAGTGAACGGTAAATTAGCGAGATGGCATTAAAAAATATATGAGTGTATTTTGAAAGCATCCAGATATACAACTAAATGAGATAAAGAATGAATGACTTTCAGAATGGAAACCGGAAGTGTTTTATTATATGTCGGAAAATAACGACAGACAGATCCTCTCGGATTCTCGATCATGATACTCCGAACGAATGAGTCAGACTTCGATGAAATTCGCGAAGTTCGTCAGTGGCGCTAAAAAATGACTCACATGGTGATGACTGTAACCTTGTCACCATGACCCGTTCGTTTTAATCGTATACACGACTTGAATCAAAACTTATAAACCTCGTCAAACCAATTGAAATCGGTTTGAGAGCAAATCTGATTCGAAACTTTGATTCCCACAGCGACAAGAATTTCACTCGAACGCGTTCTTTGTTCGACGAGTATTTAGAATAGAAAAGATGAATGTGCACAAAATCCGACGGATTGACAAAGGCTCTGTTTTTATAAGCAGAGAATGGATTCTCCAACCAGAACGAGCAATCTGTGACGCAAAAATTCGATTACAAAATCCAGGTAAAAAAAGTTCGGTTTCACGAAGAAAGGATTTCGCTGGCTGTAATGTTGCTTCATTCTATTCGGATGGCTGTTTTACGACTCGAATCGCGCGATAAGTACAAAGAGGACTGTTCTAAAAATTAAATCGAACGATAAGAACAAAGAAATTCTCGTTTCGAAACGGGCAGTACTTGCGTACGCAAAAATGACAGGTTACCGAATAAATTATGCGAACTAGGAAAATGATAAAACCGATAACAGCGAAAGAAAGGCATCGCTGTTGTAACGACAAGGTTTTACCTACGTGTCT
Source organism: Coelioxys conoideus (assembly GCA_947623535.1). Lineage (NCBI taxonomy): Eukaryota > Metazoa > Arthropoda > Insecta > Hymenoptera > Megachilidae > Coelioxys > Coelioxys conoideus. Next base: position 9,758,512 of record OX392455.1, on the reverse strand, counting down.
CGTATGATAATGATGATCGACTGCATTGTGATCGGTTGATACATCGCTCATCGTGTAACATGTAAAACAGTCGTGTTCTAATCTCTCATTATCATAATCATTGTTATCGCGGTACAAATGATCATCGCTTTCCATAATTAAATGGAACACCGTTCGCTATCGATATTTCGTTACTGCATGATCGATGCTCTTTTATATTCTTCGTGCAACGTTTCAGTTTCATAATTGGGAATGTTAATTGAATTTTTCTTTACATCTGTCTCTAATATTAGATTCAAGGAAAATCTAAAATAGAGACATTCTTTTTTTGTCCTTTGTTCTTTAAATACATTAAATAATACTTTTTGTTTAAACTGAAGATTTATGAACATATAAATGGCACAAGTTCGTGTATTTGTAATCAAGATTTATAATCATATACATATCTTATCATTCAGGATTTAAATATAAATGATAATACAAGCATAATTTAAAATGTAATTGAACTTATTTCTATGTATGATCTATTATTTGCCATTTGATTTATGATGTGAATACGTAATTCAGTTGAACAGCAGAATATTCGAATACTGGAGAAAATATATAGTTAAATATTAAAATAATGGAATACTGAAAAAGTGCAACAATGACATTTTTAAATAGTAAAACTGGTACAATGATAAAGTAGTAAAAACAGTATCATGATAAAATAATAAAAACAGTAATTCAATAATATAGTAAAAACAGTAAGATGATAAAATAGTAACTCGATAACACAGTAAAAACAGCAAGACGATAAAATAGTAAAATAATACGATGTTCATATATGGGAAATAGCCTCTGACCTCTCACAACACATATGTACAGAGAAACGGTGTTTGCTTACATAGTAAAATATTAATTTCCAAAAGCAGGAGCAATGATTCATGGTACAGTACATTTCCTCTAGATACCCTGACCTCTATTCTCGTTACTCGCATCCGACGCCAGTCGATCATTCTTAAGCGTATTCAAATCGATCCCGACGATCGCTCCGTTAATACACTGTAATTTCCACTTGGAGAAGTATTAATAAACTGTGCGATTTCCAGTCGCGTGACCATCGTCGCAAACATAGCAGACTCGTTTGCACGTGACACGACGTTTAAAGCGAATCGCACACCTGTTCAACAGTTTTCGAATCGAACCGAACATAATCTGTATCGTGCAGAACTCGAACGTATGTACTGTCGATCGAATCCTATGCGAATGAACTATTTGTACGGAAGGTCGAAACGAACGGTTTTAACAAGAAATTGGTAATGATATGGTTAGTTCGTTCGTGTGTGCGGGAAGCTTAAGGTTTTTGCATATTGTGCATATACGTTGCATCGATACATATGCAACCGAGATACAAGGAAACACACGCAGTGGAGAAATGATCGAGAATAGAAAACGGAACGTGCATACATGGTCGAGGGATCGATAGCTGTGAATCGAGATTTCAACCTACATTTGATACAAGAATGATGTATTTGGTGTATGAAACAGTTTTAGTCAGTCTTTATCAATGATTCGATATGATCTCGCTACTCTATCATTATTTTACTATTTCACTATTGCAGGATGTCACTGTTTCACTATTTTGCTAGTTTACTGTCTTAGTATTTTACCAATCCATTATTTTTCACCATATAACCTCTTCACTGTTCTACTGTTTCCTCATTCACCATATTATTATTTCACTATCTTACTCTTTTACTATTTTAATATTACACTATTCTAGTAATTCAATTATACAACCATTACCATACTTATATTTTACTATTTTACTATTTGCTATTTATTATACGTATTATATTGTTTATTAAAAAAAAAAAAGTAATTAATGCTTCTAAATTTTTTTCTTGACAATCGTTCGTTACTAAAAAAAAAATTATCTTTGTTTTCAGGCGACTTCGACGAAGAAACATCTAAACTTATGGCACTACCAAGATGCGGTGTTAAGGACAAAGTTGGACCTGGATTTGGAAGATCAAAGCGATACGCTCTTCAAGGTAAAGAGAATAAAGAAATAATACTCCAAAAGAATATCTTCCTGTATTTATTTTTTTTTTATAAAAATAAATTCATAAATATCAAGCATGCATTTTTAATAAAATTCTATGACAAGGATTTTGTTGTCACATGATTAGAACGAATACGCGGAATAGTAGGACGCGATTTAACGCATGACATAACATTCGACCAATTACTCGATTATCTAATCGATCGACGCCTACGGAAACTTGTGGAATTTCGAACTCCAAACTAATCGCGACCATAACATATATCTAAATATAAGATACCGAATTTATGATCCTCATTAAAACATAGTTGTCGAATTTTCCTATTCATAAATATTACTTTTTTGCTACTGAATTGCAAGTTTTTAAATTTTTGAATTTATCAATATATTCACAATCGGAAACAGGTGTATATTTCAAATCATTTACCCAAACAATTATTTACATTTCTTTCATTGATATTCTATGAATAAATACGATTTCGTTCATCTCAAGATCTTTGAAGAACTTGTTTATCAATTAACTGTTATAACAAACAGTAGATAAAAAAGTTATTAACATACTTTAATAAATGATTCCGACAATGGAATATTTCACGGTGGAAAACGCTCATATTTCATCAATAAAAATTTGGTAAATCTCGAGGTCCAGGAAGAAGTTGTTTGCGAATTAATTATTATAATAGAACACGGATAAAGAGGTATTTACATAGTTTAAAAAATGATTCGAACAATGGAATATTTTACGGTAGAAGGACTGTTTAGTACACTAGTGTTACTTCTTTGACTTCCTGCCTCGTTACCGTCAATGTAGAGTCAGTCACCCTAAACAGGTCATGCACATTTGTATCGCAACCATTTGTCGGATGTTCTCGATACATTTTTTAACACATCGAACTTGTTCTAAATATATCTCTAAAAATGTCATTCGACGAAACCACTACCTTTGCATTTCAACAACGTTACGCGTTGATTCCCGATAATTTTCATGAAAGGTCCTAGAGAATTTCCTTCGAAGCACATTCGTTCGTCGAAATTGTTCTTTGACCCCCATTAATTAACAATGATCAGAGAAATCTCGCGAACTTTCCCAAAACAGCGATCCCCGGTAATTAATCGCAACCTATAAGGCGATCCGTTCACTTTTTATCGAGCCGTTCTTCCCGGAAATAAAAAAATCATCGACACTTGATTCAGCAATAAATGACGCATAGGAAACACGGGTATTTTCGTTGAAATCACCAAGGAATCATCGTGATCCGATCTATGGTTCCTAGCCGTGACTTTGAACCTCGCGAAAACGTTTCACGATTCAGTGAACTCGTTACGAGATCGTCGAACCATGCATCCTGTGAAATTCCCTCGCGTAACACCGGGGTCAAAAGTGACCCACTGAGTCAATTTTTATTTATATACAATTTACAAGAAGGATCATTGTTCGATTATTCGAGTCAGTTAACTGTCAACTTCAAGAATTTTCCATCACAACTCCATTCGTAGCAATATAACGAAAGTCTACCATAAAGTTCCAGTATAAGATAAATTCCTTCTTCTTCGCTCGCGTTTTATTACCCTCGTGAAGAATAAATGACTCTTCCGGTCGAATAACGACACAATTAACCGTTTACGTGGAAGAACATTACAATATTAGCGTAATAGAAAGTGCATTTCTTATTTCGTTCGTTCTCGTTGTTAGTTACGGATAAAAAATCATGGTGTTTCATAACCACGTGATTTTTTACATGCCATACAAATTATTAAAAAAGAATGTTGCAAATGTTTGGTGTACTTTGATATTCAACTTACCTATAATATTTTATGAAAATTGTACGTTACACCTCGTCCACCGGCGAAATCTATTTATAATAAAATTTGTTATTGTAGTGTTACATGTGCACGGCATACAAATCCATTTTGGTTACAAATCGCTATAACGAACGAATTAATAATAGAGACACGAATGATGATCGACCTTGGTCAGTAGAACCTTGCTACTGGATCTGTCATTTGTTGGAGATAATAGATTTGTAATAAGATGACGAGGCATTCTTGAACAATTTGTTCTTTGTGATAGATCGAACAACTGAATATCGTCGGACAGAATATGCACTTAATCGTTCCCAATGAAAATCATTCCTTTCCCAACCTTTCGAATACAAAATCAAACACCGAACATGACGAACAATCGCATCTATCGGAACGATTAAAAATAAGTCGTTGCACAAGTTGGCAAATAAGATACATCTGACAATAATTACTGCATATGCCGTTATATAAACGCACTGCATAAACGTTATAAAACGTTCCTCTCTTAAAAATTACAAATTACGAAAACACCATGCTGACGATCATCGAAGGCCAAACAACTCGAGTCTACTGAATGATCGACGATCGAAAACAACGGATTTCCAATCTCGCTCGGGCGCAAATATTTTTGATTGAAAGCATCATTTTTTTGCGCAGGTTCGAGATGGCGTGTTAAGAAACTGACGTACAAGATCAGTAAATATCCTCGAAATTTGCCGCAACACAAAGTCGACGCCGAACTGAGCAAAGCTTTCAAAGTGTGGTCCGATTACACGGATCTCGTCTTCATTCAAAAGAAATCCGGCCAGGTAAGACAAATTATAAACAATGCACCGTTCAATGACTGCGAGCGAAATAAAAAGAACTTCCGAGTCAGCTGACATTTTTCAACAATGTTTTGAAGAAGAATCTTTAGCGACGCAGAAATTTATTTACGATTTCGATATCGTTCCCTACCTTACGCCATAAAAAGCAAGTTTAAGTTCATTCACAAAATTTTTGAGGTGTCAGAGATTGTCGGAAGTCGCGGAATTCGTGAAAGGCGATGGTTAAATGCGGAGCAAACTAAATATCGAGACAATTGTCGTAGGTCCACATCGAGATCAGATTCGAAAAGGGTGAACATGGTGACGGAGATCCCTTCGACGGACCTGGTGGCACTTTGGCACATGCTTATTTCCCTGTTTATGGCGGTGATGCTCACTTCGACGATGCCGAACAATGGACCATCGACAGTTTCCGTGGAACGAATCTCTTTCAAGTGGCGGCTCACGAGTTTGGCCATTCCCTTGGTTTGAGTCATAGCGATATAAAGTCTGCCCTGATGGCACCCTTCTACCGTGGCTACGAACCCTACTTCCGGTTGGACGACGACGATGTTCAGGGTATACAGGCAAGTGCGAACGAAAAATTTGATCGGAACACTTAGGTCTTTCGTCTAAAAATAAAAAGCTAATTTTAATAAATTTATAAAGTAGATTTGTTGTAAACTGCATAATAGTAAAGTGATTATGAACAGCATAAAGAGACATCTAACAACCAGTTGTACATGTAAAGTCGAATCTCACAAAGAGTGAACATACGCGTAAAATTTGTGTACTATCAATAATGATATTGAGTCTTGCATTACTGGAATGCATGAATACAATGAAGGTAGTGTTACCAGGATGAAGTAGGTGATTTCGATGATTTTATTGTTAGGCTCTGTATGGAAAGAAGACGGTGGGTATCAGTGGTGTTCCGACTGGACCAAGATTCGGAACTACAACTGTAGCACCGCCTAGCGAAGAAGACTCGGAACTTTGTACGGATCCAAAGGTCGACACGATGTTCAATTCAGCTGAGGGACATATGTATGTGTTCAAAGGTACGTAGGTGGCACTTCCCATGTATATTAACTTATATAGGCAATATAACAAAATTCTAATAAAATTAAAAAAAACAATAGTAAGAGTTATAAACTCGTTACGACTTAAATAAAGCATCCGCAATTTCCTTCTCTGGTATTTTCAAGATTTTAGAATTACAATTCCATAAATTTTTCGCAACTCGGTACGATGTAACTTCTAAATAAATACAAATTCGATTTCAGGCGATCGTTACTGGAGATTAACCGCGGATGGTGTAGCAGTGGGTTACCCTAAACTGATTTCCCACTCGTGGAAAGGATTGCCAGGCAACATTGATGCCGCGTTCACGTACAAAAATGGAAAAACTTACTTCTTTAAGGTAAAAAGAACTAGCAAGATCATGTAATGTCCTTCTTTGTACCTATGTCTCGCTTGTTGAGACAGCTATACGTTCTTACGTTCTCGATCGATATCATAAAAGAGGTAAACAATTACAGGGCTCAAAATATTGGAGATACGTGGGCAAAAGAATGGACGGTGATTACCCCAAGGAAATCAGCGAAGGTTTCACGGGAATTCCAGACAACATCGATACCGTAACCGTTTGGACTGGGAACGGTAAAATTTACTTCTACAAGGGAACCAAATTCTGGAGGTTCGACCCTACGCAGAAACCACCGGTGAAGAACACCTATCCTAAACTGATCTCGAACTGGGAAGGCATCCCTGATAATCTTGACGCCTCGATTGTTTATCGTGGGTACACTTATTTCTTCAAGGGAGATGCTTATTACAGATTCAACGATAGGACGTTTTCCGTAAGTGCTTCATAGTATTTTATATTCTATAAATAGATTGTACGGTTACGCGTTATATTAAAATACGCTGTATCGCTATGCGTTGCGTTTGCAGCATGTAATAAAATTGATTGAAATATTTTTAACGGATTGAAGTAACATACCCTTTAGTTGAACAACTGTGGTCGATGTTTAGGTGGACGATGCTGACCCAGCGTTCCCGAGGGCGACGGCATACTGGTGGTTCGGGTGTAGATCCGCAAGCAAAGGAACATTAGGTAATGTCCAATGGCTGCATGAGAATCCTGAGGATTCTTTAGTGTATGCTGGCATCCTGGAGGCCGCTGGTAGCGATTTCGATGACGACGGTGATAGAAATGGTGACGTCGGAGACATCATCTTGGATGCAGGTACTAAAGCTTCATTCGAGTCAAACCAGATTCTTACCTTGCCCTAGAAATTTCATTTTGTTCACTTTTTTGTGGTCAGAGTATAAAAATATATACATAAGTGGAGTCATCATTAGTATCAAGTCTAAATAGCTGAAAATAATTTCTTGTACATTATCCAACGATAAAATATATTTTTTAAGATTGCACACTACATATGTTCTTCAATGTACAAAAGTACTGTGACCCCTTAGCAGTGGATATCTGAAATTTTTAACTTATTACACTTCTACATACGGATTGGAAGTGGTAATAAGCAAACGAATTGAATAAAAACAAAAATGGCGAGGATACAGTATCTGGTGTCTCGAAAACCTGGCTATTACATACCTAGGGCTTTCAGCAATCGAAGAAATTTGTGCATGCAATAAATTAATCATAATTACTTTATAATTCAGTTGAATATTATTGACTAAAGATTTGAAACAAAACAGACTATTATCATCCAATAGCACGTTTGATTACAATAATCATTATTATACATTTTAATTATTAGACATTTTAAAGGTTTCAATTATCGCGATACATACCACTATAAATACCGTACAAGTTTCCCAGTTTGTTTTAATCAGCTAGTCTTTTAATATCTAATATGTTTATTTATATAATAATAAATATAACTGTGATATTCGAATAGTTAATTGCAATAAAACTATGACAATGATTAAAACAATCGGAAATACAAAGTATTTAAACATTAGTAGCATATCAATACACATACGCATTACATATTGCATAAAACACAACCATTTTTATATAAATTATAAATCGATTGCACAAACTTCTTCGTTGTATATGAAAATTAAAAAATCAATAATCATCATAATTTTGGTATTTCGTGGTGGCGGGACTAATATTAAAATCGAATCATTAACGTACATGAATTACTTAAATATCATCGAAGAAAGGGCTAATATGCTAATAAATACATGAAATCGCTTTAACACGTCGTTATTCATCTGTTTTAATCATATTTATCATTAATCATAATTATATTCATAGTCCTATATTGGCAGAAATGCTAACATTATTTAATTACTAATAATAATTGTATATTAACAGTAACAGTATTTGTTAGATAAACAATAATGAATAATATCATACCTCAAATAAAAAATAATATATGAAAAACAAAACCACAATTTCGTTAAATAAAAAAATAATACAAAATTATTTGTATGAAAATAAAAATTTTATTCTGAACTGTATAACTCTATGCTTGCAAAAATTGAAATAGAAATGTTTGTATTCTAAAATGAAATTGCATAATTAGATTATTATATTTCTGCCAATATGTAAAATTATCATTTCGATCATCTTTGTTTAAAATAACTATTAATCACAGGACGACTTCTATTAACTTCTGTAAATCGTCAAATAAATTTATTTTTATTAATTAGAATTAATGAATGCAAAATTGTATTAAGAACTTGTATTCAAATTTCAGAAGTCCTCCTACAGATAAATAGACGCGAAAATATCCTACCATAATCCCCTCCCCATTCTTAACCAAACCTCCAATGAGGTATTCATTCCAAAAATTATATTCGCGTGCGATCCAAAGCCCAAAGTATTTATTAGCCAGGCAAAAAATGAAGTTTTATACATCCTGTAAGAACAACCAAAGAAATTGTATCTTGTATTTGTCATGTTGCCTACCATTGATAAAAATGGATACCATTAAAAGTATCGTCTGTCACCGTCGCCGGGCCCAGTTTGCTGAAAACAGTAAATATTATGTGTTAAGCTTTCCTTGTTCGTCATTTTTCTTTCTTACATTCTTTTGTGTTGCTTATTTACGAGATAGTATCTGGCTGCAAACCTTTACTTACCTTTTTCTTTTCTTTTCTCTGATTATTCTTGCCCTGTACATCCTCATTCAAATTCGAACGAATTTCAATTTATGTCATACGTGTATCGTGTCTCTGCTACTCACTTCCGAATCATCGTTACTTTCATTCGATACTTATGTCTTTGCACGTCTTGTGGTAATTAACGCTCTTTGGTGGACAAATGCTTGAAAGAAAAATACTATTTTTAATAACTTTCATAACTCAACATTATTTTCAAAGAACATTCTTGAACAAAATAGTATTTTACCCAACTGATTAAAACGAATCTGTCAACGTTAGCTCTAACCGCCAGATTGCCCCCCACTCTCGTTCCGTTGCTACGTATTCAAACAATGGCTGATGCGGCATAGAAAAACCTTTTCGGTATTTCAAATATCAAGTTTAGTTTATTTTTCTGTATTTAAAATATCAACTTATTAATTTACATCGATATAATAGTAATTTTATTAAAAAACATATTTTAAATATACATATACATATTTGATCATACCTGATGTGTAGTGTGAGTCACCGTTGAATTCAATTTATCGCAATCCCGCTAAATTTCGAAACCACTTCGCTCTACCGGTAATGAAGGAGGAAGATATCGCAGAGAGCACGCTTCGTTGACAAATCTGTTTTAATTGAAATTACTGTACCACATAATTGTTAGAGATGTTCGGATGGTTCAATACATCGAAATACTTTATGTCTTGAGTACATCTCTAATAATTGTACATTCACCGATAATATTGCACGAATTTTTGCATAAAAAATAAAGGATGTATCACAGCACGAATCGCGCGTATACGCACGTATCTTTGCGCAAAAAATATAAACAGATGCATGGTAAAACTATACGGAGGATGGTTGCGTTGTTTGGAACTTAATCTATCGTGAGACGGAATCTCCTTCTTCTTCCTACTCTTTAATCAGAAAGTAAACAAAAATGACCTTGATCTCCATGATCCCGTTTCTTTCTTTTTTCCTTTTTCGTTTCTCATTTAAGATTTCTTTTTCTTGTGCCCACATACACGTGTACACACACACAAACATACATACACACTTTTCACGTGCACGTATCTTTATTTACCTTTCTTGTACACCAGATTTACTTGCACGAGTATTTTATTTTTAGTTTGTTACTGAAGTAATTTTGGTATAAAGGGCATGTTGTATCCTCAGTTCTATTTTGCACTCATACTGTTTATTTTCGGGCCCTCCTTTCGGGTACGGTTTATGTAGAAACTGCTAAATATTTACTATATACAAATATTTTTTTTGTATTCCATGATATACATCGATAATTTTATTTATTTTTATCTCGGATATTTTATTTTGAGACAAAGTTATTACATATTTCGATTATTAAAGATTTTTGTGCACAGAAAAGGGCAATCCTATCGATTTGTTTTACAACAATCATACATAAATTTAACGGCATATGTGATGCCATTTGTTAGAAGTTTCTTTATTTTGGATATAATTTCATGTGTTTGATTATAAGTAAAGCACATTTTCGTTTTTGTGTTGACCACACACTCAGTCGATACCATATATTCCCAAAACGTTGATTTATTATTATTAAAACAAAATTCGAAAGAACACAGAAATCTTAAATCTTAAATGAGTAACCTTCTCAATTATACTTACGGACAGATACTGTACTGTCAAACTTGACAATTCGACGACAGATCGTGACGTTGCAAGACGCTGACGATTTTCGAAACGAACATTCACAGGAATTGCGTATAATACGCGTCCACGAAGAGTCGCAGTTCCATTAACCCGAAAAAAACTCGCTTTTCCAGAGGACAACAATCTGCACTCCGAATCGCGCGGGTTCGGGAAAAAGTGAACGGACGAGAATGAAAACTTGTTCGTTCGAGGAATCGTTGAGTCGTAAACTCGGGTTAGAAGGCAACAAAATGGGACAAGAAATTATCAAGGGGAAAATAAAAGGGTTCACAGGAAGCACAGGATATGCTGTGAGTTCTGAAGTTCTGGATATGCCGAACGAGAGACATAATTAAGTTCCAAACAACGACAACAACCTGCGATCGTAACCGACCTACGATTCGACTTCTGTTGTTTCACGCGCGTAACCGGTGCAGTGAACCATCCAATCAGCAACGATTCTTTTAGCATAGTTTCCCCCTCTACGACTTTAATAAAATTCGACAGGCGAAACGGACGAGCAGCTAGTCACGTCGTCCAATCAGGATGCGGACTCCGCGGCGGGAAGCGTTTTCGAATCGTCGATGTGGTGGCATCTTCCGTTCAGTTTGACGACTATAATCATCGCTAAACTTGTTGCCACTACGTAGAAATCGTTATTGGAGATCGATCGTCAAGCGATGGAATCATCGACGAAAGGAAGTCCATAAGAAATATTTGAACAGACTTCACAAACGGGAAAATTGTGATTCGAAGTATGTTGGACATGGAGAAGGAAAACAGTGCCAAAATGGCAACGTGCTAATCGGATATGACCAAGTGATGGCTCGTTGACAATGTCCGGCTACCATCCCTACTTCTCACTCTAATAAACTATAATAAATGATCTTCGGTAGATAAAAAATTTTCACAACTGCTAATTTCCCAAATTTGCAATTTTTCAAATTTGAAATGTGGTTGGTAATGTAAGAAGAGTCGACTGTATCTAAATTTTGTAAAATAATTTATAGGGATATAAACTGACTGACAGTGAGGAGACTGACCACCTGGTAGTAGAAATCATGTAATTGTCAGCAAAAAAACACTTGGTCATACCTCTAGTAGTTGATGCTCACAAATGATGAGCTGTTTTTTTTTCTTTGATATTAATGGACAAGCAGGTTTAGTTTGTTCATTTATTGTCCTGTTTGTCATACAATAATCATTCCATTCGGAGCAATGTTGTGTGAACAATAGAGAACTGTTGCTTCATCCATAGTCTATAAGCATTTGCAGCATGTTTTATAAGATGTGTTTTATTCAATGATTTTATGTTTATAGATTTCACACATCTTACAGGACATTCTGTATATATGTAACATAAACAAGACCATGTAAAATATGTTTATACATAATATTTTTTAAGTCGCATGCAATGTTGTGTCATCAAACCTTTTACACTGCCTATTTATTCTTTTTTTCATACATAATGGTTTATATATGTAGTAATGTTAAAGGCACTTCTTTTGCACATTCGTCATGGAATTTAAATTTTAAAAGAACTGACATATGTTGCGACATGACAAATATGAGTAAATAAAAATAAAAAAACAGTCAATTGGTTTCTTGACTGGCAGTATTATGAGTATTATAGAATTTTCATTGTTTCTCATGTAGAGTATAAATATTTCTCGTAATGTAAGGAAATGCATGGAGTTATGAAAGTACATAAGATCCATAGAATTTTGTGTTAATAGTGTATAGTGTGTCGAATCTTGAATGTATGGAAACATCTATAGTACTCATGGTAATGATTTCACTGAAAAATATTTATCTTCCTTCTAAGTGCCTTAAAATGTTCTCTAAACATTATGAAGTGTAGCTCTTGTGCATAAATTTGTATTAATTTGTTGTACTATTGTTCATTAATTAACAGCAACTAGACTTACTCTACTTATAAATGTTCAGTATAAAATATTGTTCTCTGAATTTCAAAACAAATTTTGCTTCAGTCTTTCCAATTCTTTTCATTCTCTATCATATAAAAAAAAGTATGGTAAATAATGTTGATAATAGGTACATATTAATTTTTAATTACCATGTTATAGAGTGTGAGATTTACTGTAGCATATATGAAAAATGAGCAGCTCTCGTTATTTTGAAAATAGTAAATGTTTATTATATTGTGCTTTAAAACCAACATGATGTTGAAAACAATAACAGTGTACATAATAGTACTATAATGTGTATGTATACTATACATTGCAGATGATTTTTTAGCATGTACCACTCGCACATTTTTAGATATGACAATGAAAATATTTACAATTTATAGTGTACATTCACGTTTACAAAATCCTAACAGCATTACTATACGTTTCTTTACATTCGAAAAAAATGTTTCCATAATTATATTATAAATAATCAATTAAGTACTTAAGAATTACCTAGCATTTAAGTATGAAGCACAAAAAGCCTTGTACAATTTTTTAATACTTGTTAAATAAATCGTTTTTTGAAAAAAGTGTAACACATGTAAACAATTTGTAAACACTTAACTCAAAATTGTTGATATAGAAACACGACATATACATGCATAAGTCTGTATAATGTACAAGGCCTTTATCTGTGTTATATTTTCTGTCAGGGTACTAAAATGATTCATATTGAAACTTGCCACATTTTGCTATACCCTGACATTGTACAGTATCAATAAAAAACCCAGTTTATTTCAACTAACATTTATTGTGAAAATTAAGTAAACATCTGATCACTACCAAATTATTTTTATTGCTTAATACTTTACATTATAAAAATATAAATTTTAATAAAAAAAGTGCATAAAATTATTTATATTAAATAAACATTGTACTAATTATTACTATGATCTTTTCTTCTTTTCAATTTTAATTAAAGTTTCATTTAAAGTAACTTTATACATTAGAAGCTTAGAATACCTTTCAAGTAGCTTTTTCCAGAACTGTGTGATATCAGACATCTTCAAATTATCCCATATAAAATCCCGCCCATGATCGGCAATTTTTTTTGACGATTCCTCATTATCCATTGCAAACTGTATCAACTCTCTATATGCATGAAAAGATATAAAAATCTCTGCTCTCGATAAATGTATATCATAATGAACGGTTAAAAGTGGATAAGAGCTCACTTTATTACTGTTTGATTAGCATCTTTAGGAACTGGTATGTAATGAATCCATGGAATCATTGCTTCATAATAAAATTCAGTCCATTCGTCCCCAACATGGAACACTAGAGATCTACACAAAAATAAATGTTTGTGCCTGAATGATGCTGCAACACCTCGATAATTGAATAAGTATTTATATTTACAATGAGCTTCCAAAGAAACTTCTGAAGCTGGAGGTGCATACAATGTGTCCTGTAACAAAACATAATGTAATTTTTCCTGTGTATGTACATATAAATATAATAACACCCTCTTACCTCATCAGATTTCCATGCTTGGTTTTTTGTGTATTGAGCATCTATTAAATCAGGTTTTTTACGACTTAACAGTATCAAATTATCACGTTCAGAACTTGTTCTAGATCCCCTGAAAAATGCTTTACTCTCTTTTCTTTCCCATGGTAGACTTTTACTAGCTTTGTCTAAAGATATACGATGTTCGTCCCATCTTCCAAGACCACGAGGATATAAAGAAATTGCAGGACCACCTTCCCAAAATGCCCATGCTGGATATGTGATGTCATAATATTGTGGTGTCTATAATTATATTTTACAATATTCAGAATCTTTCATAATTAAACAAAAAATGTACAAAATATAATGTTTTATGTAAAAGTAAAAGTAATTCAAAATTAATATTCTGTTTACCTTACTGAAAGAAAACACAGGTAATGCGCCCCCAAAATATTTACTAGATTGTGGATAATCTCTTACATTTATAACTAAATCCATATCTGGCAATTTAGGAGCTAGTTTCAAAAGGAAATGTTCTATTCCAGAACATCTTGATGGGAACATACAATCTTTTTGCCTATATACCTTGCCTTTTACTATTTGATAAAACGTTCCTCTAAAAATGATCACATTTCAATTAACAGAAGTTCTCATGGTAGTAAATGTTAGCAGACATACCTAACTTTTGCAGCATCTATTAAATCCTTGTTTATACCTTTTTCTTTGAAAGGTTTTAAATCACGTATAATGACATGTTTGAAACAATTATTATTAGTATTATTGCAAGGTAGGTAATTTCTCTCTGCTTCCTCAATCATATTGTAGTATTCATTGTACTGTGTATTGGAAACTGAAAGAGAAACCATTATAAATAATATTACAATTTTGAAACACTATGTTTATAAATACCTTTTTTATAGACATTGATTTCTTTTTCACTAACACAATCTTTAACATTGTCAACAGAACAGTACTGCTTTTCAGAATGAACTACACAAAAAATAATAAGTAAATGCGCGTAATTTATTAATGACATATTCAGTTTACTTTTACATAAATAATGATAGAATAAATCTTGAGTATTATAACCACGAATTCTAGCGCTTAAAAATATTTAGTTGAAACTACTGACATCTACATGTCCTGACTTAGATAAATATACGTATCTCTGTACAATCGGTAAAACAAATTTTTTTCAATTTAAAAATTGTGGAACTTACGAATGTGGATATTTGGATATATGAACATTTGGAAATTAGGTAATTCTAAAATTTGAAAGTAATGGAAATATTAAATAAATGACAAACATGATACTGTTTTTTAAAATTTTATTAAATAAAAAATAGATATCTATGCTTGATCACCAAGAGGCATAGATTTTATAATATCAGAATTTCCTGGATCTGTAATAGAAAGGGTACACACACGGAAATATTTTCCACAAGCAGTACCCAATTCTATATTATTTCCAACATAATGATGTACACCAGTCTTCGCCAACATAGCATAGTATTCGATTTCTGATTTCCTGTTATCAGAACAAAATAAAAATTTATAAATTTCAAATCATTTTCTAACATGAAATGTCTCTGCACTTACAAGCAGAGACGTGAGACTACTCCGTAGAACTCCTACTATGAATATGCAAATCAATATGAGAAGTATAAAATTCATCTTGCATAATACTTTCTTTGATTTTCTTTTTATATCAATTTATAATTTTCATACTGATTTATAACTAGTGAAGGAGTACTACATCTCAGTCTCACCTTAATGGAGGAGTGTTGTTAGCAATGATGACCAATTTTGCTTTTCCTTGTCTAAGGGATTTCAGCGTCTGTTTGTAGCCTAGGACATATTTTCCTGACTTCATAACCAGAGCTAATCTGGTGTTGATACCCTCCTGGGACTTTTTCTATTTACAAAAAGAAACAAATTCTTAAATTATACCGATAGTATTCTAACCTCCATAAAATACTATTACTAGAAACTCAAAAAGTTTAAAGAAATAAATTCTATTTGAATACAAAAATATTTATAAACAAAACTATGAACTTCATAGGTTACTTTATACATTAGTATATCATATTTTATACATGAAAGTAAGAGAAAATTATTTTCAACATTGTTGTAAGTTAAGCTGAACATGTGGTTTTGTGAAAATATTTACCTGTTTCTTTTGGGCCACCATTTTCACTGTTTAATAATATCTATAGGAAAAGTAAATATTTAAAGACGATTAGTACAGGTTTTTTATATATTTACTAGGAATTATTAACAAATATTCTAATTTAATTACAGTACCTTCTCAGCAGGACTACTGCCACCGCACACGGCAAACGTAAAGGAAGTTCGTTGAGTTCTATACTCGAACTTCGAGCCTCGAATCTCGAACGTATTCGATTTCGAGATTGCCACGAAATATAATTGCGTTGATAGACATTATGCCTGATTCACAGGAGACAATTTCGAAGTAAATAAAAAATAATTTTTCAAGGTAAATGTTTGCTTTTGAAGGCAATTTGGTACATTTTGTAACGGGAAAAGCTAATATTGTACTCGACTTGTAACTCGTTTAGAAATTAACTAATATGTATTATGAATAATTTTTCGTGGACGGTGGTTCTCATAGCTCCAATGTAAAAATTGAGAAGAAATCCAAGAGTTTCTCCCAAATGTATCAATATCTTGTATCATTTTATTTCACCAATTATTTTATAATGTATAACGATAACATGATGTATAATATTTAATTAACAATCATTTATATCAGCCAATATAATAATAATACACATGGAATAAAATAACATCTTGTAATTGTACTCCTGTATTTTCCAATTTTCACAATAAATTTTGTTTTATTTACTTTAAACATGTAAACACTCAATTTATGTAATTTGTTTGACATTTTAATTTAGTTGTAAAATTGTCGTAATTCTTTATTAGCTTTCTTTTGCGTACGATGTATATAGATATATGTACATAGTTTTATGACTGTAGTCTTTAGGATTGTAATCGAATCTCGTAATTTTGAAATAATATGAAAATAATGAACAGTCGCATTTATTTTATTTACAAGGTGAATGAATATATATAGGTGTGGAATATGTTTTGATGGAAAAATAGTTTGGAAAATCGATATGATCAATAGGACACGTATGAAAAAGAAAATGAGTCAGTAAAGATATTGTTGTGTACATAAATATGATAACAGATGCGAGCGAAATATTGAAGGTGTTATCAAGACAGCTGGTAACAAATGTATTTGTACATGTACATCTTTTTTTTATTAGTTCTATAGTTTGTACAAATTTTATCAAGTAGCTTACGTTTTAACAACGCCCACGTTCGTTTTTTACATAGGTAATGTTATAAAAATTTGTAATCATATGTTTTTATTTTACATATAATAAAATTTAATATGTTGACAAAAAATAATAATTCCACTGAAAAAATTGAGGTTGACAAGGAAAGAATTTATATTTTGAAATTCTCATAATTTTCTTAAAAACATAAAAAAACGTTAAAATATTTAATAACAATTATTTTCATGTGATTTTAGAAATATTTATAATATGGAACTTAAATGCAAAGTACAAACTTATGATTGGGGAAGACACGGTATTGATAGTACAGTTGCGACATTAATGAAATCTGCTAATTCAGATTTTACATTGGATGAGAAAAAAGCATATGCAGAATTATGGATGGGCACACATCCAAATGGTCCTTCATTCATGAAAGATTTAAACATAACTTTAGAGGAGTACATAAAGCAAAATAGCAAAGTGTTAGGCAGTGACACTCAAAAAATATTTGGTGAACATTTACCATTCCTTTTTAAAGTATTATCTGTGAATAAAGCATTATCGATTCAAGCACATCCGCACAAGGTACATTTGCTTATTCTAAGTGCCCTCTGCCATGCAATGTAAAACATCATATTTCAGGAGAAGGCAAAAGAATTGCATCAGCAGTATCCCACTATTTACAAAGATGCAAATCATAAACCTGAGCTTGCAATTGCATTAACACCATTTGAGGCTCTCTGTGGTTTCCGTCCAATTAGAGAGATAAAAGAGTTTTTAAAAGTTCTCCCAGAATTACGTGCTGTGATAGGAGAAGATAAAGTACTTAAATTTATGACAATAGATGAATCTGGTATTAGCAAAGCTTTGAAAACATGTTTCCATAGTCTCATGACCTGTGATCCTGGTTTAATAGCACTACAACTTAGAAAATTACTTGATAGATTATCTAATTTGGGTAAATTTTAATACCAATTAAACATTTGCAAACACAATTTTGTTAATAATAGTAAATAAAGTATCTTAATTTAACAATATTTTAGATGAATCATTAAGACAAACTTTACATGCCAGTTTATTAGAAAGACTGCACTTAGACTTTCCTGCAGATGTAGGATGTTTTGGCATTTATTTTTTTAATTTTGTAACAATGCAGCCTGGTGAGGCTATATATCTTGGACCAAATGAACCACATGCATATCTTTCTGGTGGTAAGTTGTTAAGATATGTATGTATAAAATACTATATTACTATTATACTTTACAATGTGTTTATAGATTGCATTGAATGTATGGCATGTTCTGACAATGTAGTACGTGCAGGATTAACTCCAAAATTAAAAGATGTGCCAACATTAATTGAAATGTTAACATATAATTGTGAATCAGCTTCGGCAAAAAGATTTCAACCTTCTCGCGAGGACGAATGTACCGAAGTATTTCGTCCTCCGGTACCCGATTTTGCTGTTGCTAAAATTACAGTAAGTTTTTTTTTAAAGTTTTATATAGCTTAATCATTGGTAGTGTCAAAATTATAACATATTTTAGATACCTCCTGGAAGATCTTCATATAATATAATTCCTAGAAGTACAGCCAGCATTTTAATTATTGTGAATGGAAAAGGAGAAATTTCATCATCGAAAATTCTTTATCGTGGGTCTGTTATCTTTATTCCGGCAAATGAAGAAATCGGAATTAAAGTGTTATGTGGATGTCATCCAATGTTAATGTTTCAAGCATTTGTAAATGTTTAAGGTAACTTTGGAATATTGATGTTATTCCAAAGAAAACTTTAGAATACTTGAAAACAGTGTGATAAACGGTAAAACTGCACGCACAAAGTAATATTGCACTTTTAAATGCTTTTTAGTCTGAAATTAAAGCTGTTGATATTTGAATTTGAACAGTAGTTATAGTTTACCTAGAGGTTAACAAAATTATTAATTATTCTAAAATTATTCGTTTTAATAGAATAGAATTATTGTTTCTACAATGAAACATTCCATAGTTTATATCAGGTACTAGAAAGTAGAGTTGACGTGTGTATACAATGTTTCCAATGCTAATGCATGAATGTATAAAATTACGGACATGTTCAGCTATACTGGAAGCAATTACCATTTACAATTCCTGCCATATATGTATTATAATGCATTTTGTTCTGAAGACACATCATAGATATTAAATAGTATTTGTTTATATTAAAAAAATAGATTTTCTCTTTTTAGATAAATATTTTATTTCAGAAAGGTATACCAATTTATACAGTAATGTACTTACATATCTTTTGTGTTTTAACATATATTTCTATACTTATATTATTTATGATGATACAATTTTATTACTCATTCCAGTGCAATAACAGAAAGTAATGTGTAATCAACTCTAGTCAAATTATGTTAACTATTATTTTTATTAAGTTTTGGTTCCTTATTTTATGGTGCCATTTAATATGAAATACATGAACCATTTAAATAGCATATAAAAGTCATTCCATAATGTTTTTATTTATGGAAAAAGAAGAAATATTCATTTATTGTTATAAAATATAAGCAGCAACAACGATAAAAATAATTTTTTAAATATTTTAATGTATGTGACACATAGTGCCTTTTATTTACAGTTTTGGAAATAGCTAAAATGATTGTAACAACTATTGTACTTTAATAATGCAATGCATCTTTTTTTCTATATAAAGTATAAACATTTACTTTATAGAGATACAATTTCGTTTTATGTAGTACAATTTTATATAATAGTAAAATATTTTAAATTGTAGTATGATACAAATAATCGATTGTATAGTCAAAAAATAAAAGAAATAGTTTAGCTATCGTGTTCTTAATTCGATTTCTTATTACCAGAACATAACAATGTTACTGTACAGTATTTAAAGAATTGTCAAAATCATATTTATGTTGCACAGCCTTTAGTTTAAGATATTGTAAATCATTTTATTTATAAGTTTATTTTAAATAAATCAGAATTAAAAACAATTGTATCCAAATATGAATTAATCATCATCCGATTCATCATCCTTTTTCTGAGCATTTTCAGAGGACTTTTCATCGTCTTTATAATGTCTGTACTCTGGTTTCAACTCCCACATATTTCTATGAGGGTTCTTCAAATTATAATTACAAACCTCGTTCAATATTTCTTTTAAGTATACCTAAGGAAATAAAAAATAAAAACATTTGCATAAACATTCACAGTTTAATGATCAGATGTTTAGCAATGAAATTATATACTTACAATGGGTTGTCTTGTAATTTTCACAAGATCTCTTATATTATAATACTGATGTTTCTCAAAAGCAGCAAACAACATATCTAATACTGTGTCTTTATCATCTCTCATCTTTTTGCCCTCGGCCTTCTTCTTCTCTGCATATTCAATCTACCAAATACACACAAATATATTAATAATACACTTTAACATAATGTTTTTCAACTATACATTTCTCAAAGTACTCACATTATGTTTGTGATCAGAAACAGGTTTATAATTTTGAACTACCCTATCTAATTGTTGAACTTGTCTTTGTGGTACAGAAGCTTTCTTAATACTTTGTAACTTCAACTTCATGTAACAATTATCAGCTAAAAATAACATAATTTATACATATTATGTTATATTTTTTTAATATATAACAATAAATTCCTCACCATATGGTCGGCATTCCAATTTTTGCACAATCCTGCCTTCCATATAAAGCTTCTCTGTTTCAGGGACAATAGAATCTGAACTACTAGATGCTAAACAAAAGTTGTATTTATAAAACAATAATGTATTTGATCAAATAGTTTAAACAGTTTAAGTATGACTTACGTGTAACATGAGAAAATACGCCTAACATTTGCTTCGTTACTGTTGTAACATCTAACCTATGTTGTTTTGGGATTTCTTCCTCTCCCGGGTCTTTTAATGCTAATACAGCTTCAGACAATTTGAGGGATACTTCTGCTTTTTGACCAGGGTTTCTAATAATTTATGCAAGGTGTAATTACAGTACTGAACATATAAAGAATTAAAAAAAACCTACTTTGTTATTTTCAATTTTCCAACTTCTATATTACCAGGTGCTTTTTCCCATTTATTTGCTATGTATTTAGGTACTTTAACGAGCCACACACCTCTACCAGCATTACTTAAATCTAATTCTTTTTCCGTGTGTGGAGTATTTCCTGACATGATTTCTTTATAATAAGAATCATACGTTATAAAGAAATTATATCTACCATTCCGTAAAAAAATAACGTTTTGTTTTGTTGTAATGGATTTAGAGCAATGATTATAGACGATTAAGACTATGAGAAGGATACTATATTGTCCATTACTGGAGGTCCAACTGAACATCTTCATGCATCTCAGCTATATTCAAACGATTCTTCATTATATTGTAGTCGAATTTACATCCTGTTTCTTACTTCGTGGTTATATACACGATAAATGAAAATATGCGTATAATATAATGCACAATATTTTCGATTTAAAGTTGAATTAAAATCAACTATTAATAAATAATAATATTTCTACACTACTGAAAAATAATTTTAATAAACCGAAAATTTGGATCATAAACTAAAAATAAATTTCTGAAGTACATTGTGTATTATAACCTCACCAATAAACGTCACCTTTATTAAATATAATTCACTAATTCAACAATATATATGTGGTTCAATTATTTTTGTAGATAACACAATGGCATCCAGATGTATGATTATAAGTCGATATATTTCAACATCATCTATTTGTCATGGTAAACGAAATTTTCGAATGCTACAACTCTATAATAAAAGAGGCAGTCGTAAATTTAAACAAGAACAAGCTACAAATCCAAATTGCGATATACCAATTGATAGTAAGTACATTTTGCTTTATGTATTCTTAATTAAGCATAAATTTTAGTAGGTTTGTTTGGTTTTGCTATTAAATACTTGCTCAAACATTTACACAGTAACCATTGTTACATCTTTCATTTATTTTTATAGTGGCTCATCAATTTTTTCTTTTCATAATTTATATAGACTCAAATGAATTCATTTAAGTTATAATATTGAAGTAGAAATAATCATTTATTTAAAAAATGTTTTTAGGAAGAGGAACAAGATTAACAGGAAGATATATAAATGGTGAATGGGTTAATATACCAGAAATGATACCAGAACTTATTGTTCCTTCTTTAAAAGATTTTGAGTTAAAACCATATGTTTCTTATAAAGTTAATGTTACGCAGCGTGAATATACTGCGAAAGACTTATTCAATTTAGTTTATGCTGATAAAATTAAAAAAGATTATAAAAATGGTGAATTAGATACAAAAGGTGAACCATTAAATCCCAGTGAATATGAAAAATTAACACCTGAAGAAGCTAAGCTTCGAGCTGAGAAAACTGGTGCCGACATGTATTCACCAGAAAAAATAGAACCTTGAATTGTATTATATGTTCATATCAAACCAGATACAAAATATGTAAAAATAAGTGATTGCAGTTTTTCAACAAATTCATTCTAAAAATAAAATAGTACCGATTTTGCAGTCTGCATATGATTTTATTCAATATGTTCATACGCGCAATGTATACATTTGTTGATAATTTCGCAATTTTAAACAATAATTATTTACCATCATACATGACTTCAAGAAAACCGTTTAATTTAGTAGAAAATCCTTAATTTCAATTGCAGTTTATTTATTGTATTTTTATTATCTGATTATTGTACAATATTTCTTAATACGTCATTATCTGATAGTAAATAATTATTTTACAAAGTAGTTGCACGCGTTTTAGTATATGGCCAAATAATAATGTTGTGTAATTTTGACAAAAAACACAGTTGTTATTAATAAAAACAATGTTGCGAAATTTATTGGTATATTATTTACGTAAATTTATTAATAATAAATCAATTTGTTTAATGCAATGACGCACTTGTTAAAAAAAACGATAGATGGTGATGCGCAGCAGTGTTAAAACCGATTTTCAATTCCAGCGGTCTTTTTAATATATTCTTGGACTGTCTTTTTAAGAACAATTTGCCAGGTCGAGATTATGCTAACTTAACAGCTACTTTTTTTCACTTATCAAAAGACTTTTTGAGCGAAGTTTGATTGTTTTGTTGGGTAAAAAATTGCGGAAAATTTGAATATTAAAGTCGTTGTCAGTTGTGCGCGGCCGGTATTGCTTTCTACTGACTAGACTACCAGAATCTAATTATATATTTGCTTTCAAAAAGTGCTGTATTCGTATATAAATGTAGAAACTTTTTGGTTTTATGAATTTTTTTTAATTACAAATTTCTTTCCTTTTTATTCACGTTATATTGTAAGAATTTCATAGACTCATTTGGTTTCTCATTTGGAATTAAATAACAATTTATTGTAAACAGTTTTAAGCGATAATATTATGTATAATTATTGAAATAATTTGTATATCCTGCGACAAATAAAAGCTATATAAAATGTCTAATTTTTAATACAAACAATTACTACTTTCGTTTATGATCACCTATACAACAATTTTATTTAAACATTTTTACAGAATGCAGCACTTTTCATTTTATTTCTTTAAACAGCAGCTACTAATTATCACTATTTATTGTTTTTATCATTTCTTAGTTCTCTATAACGATCGTAATGAAGAGTGGAATCCGACGAAACATCTGGTTTTGTACAATATTAATAAAAATGTATAACAAAAAACATTAACATGGTTTCTTTCATTTTATAACTCCACTCTTCGATTAATTACGTAAAAAAGCATAAGTGGCATAGTTCTTGCATCTGCTTTAAAGTAACATTTTAGATGCTCCTGTAGAGATTATGATCCTTATATCGCTGGTATTATATTATGATTACAATGCCATGTTGTAAGTTAAATTCAAGCTTTTCTTTCATTCTGTGACAACATTCCCTTTACATTTTACTCGATAATAAATATTTCACGTAATTTATTTATTTGAAATTAATATAAAATGAGCGATGAAAGTGTATGAAAAGAACACTGTTGTTATTATATGTATATTCAGGAAGCACGCCAAAAACATTCTTTATCAATTATCATTCATATATGCACAAGTATACACGCTGTACTTCCAATTAAACAGAGCCATTGTATAGCAAGACATATGCCACTTGCTTATGAATATAAACTTGGTTGGTGTTTCTTCTTGTTAATTATCAGTCTATGATATAATTGGATATTTGACTGACAAAATCAGCCAATCAATAAGGCAGGTGCACGTGTTACTACACGACAAAGATTTTTAATAACAATACATTTTCATTATATATATATATACCTAAATGTAATACATATACTTTCCTATGAATGACTTATATGATTGTATAAATATATATGATAAAGTATGAATGGTTTCAAAGCAGACATTTCAGAAAAAAAGATTATTCAAAAGGGACTAGTCTTTGGCATTTAGTAACACGTACCTTCCATTCAATCAAAGATTTTGTGTATGAAAGCTAGATTATCATGGAGGAAATTGATCTACAAAGAAATGTATACAACATTGTTCTCTGACACTTAGAAAATACATAATTATATAAATAAAAATACTGATATGGAAAGACTAGGAAGGCAATACTGCTTATTGTATTTTATATGTATCTAGTCTAGTCTTTCAGACTCAAAATCTCCAATACTAAAAGTATAACAGGGTAGATGTTCATTCCATTGGATCCCCAACGTTTTCGAAGATGGTTGAATGAGGGTTGCTTCCAGTGGGCCATAAAAACCCACCTACACTGCCAGGTGGCAAATATGATGCTCCTCCACTAAGGCCCACCTGATATATTTTCTTCTTTAAATTATTTACATTTTGTATGTCATTTTTTGTAATCAATACCTTCATTACAAACTATTCAAAATAAAATCTAGGAAGCTAAATAACGGAAAAGTGCTACAAATCATATGCATTTTTCAAGCTTAATGTATACGTGTTTTAACACTGTATTGTTTGGGGGATTTTTTCATCATAATTGTGCTAATACATGATTGAGTTTTTATTGGAATTGTTGTTGGTGTATCGGTGCATAAAATGGTGTTATTGTCCTATTGTGTATTTAACAGGCAAATAAGTAACTATTTAAAATTACATTGCACAGTTATCAAAATAAATCTTGGTCTTATTTCAGGCGCATATGTATATATGATAACGCAAATGTTATACAGCAGTGCAATTCTTAAAAACAAAGATAACATTTTTTGTTTTGTTAACTGTACATTTATACTTGGATCTCAGAGTCAAATTGTATTAGGTGACAATTTTATAATTTCAAAGCACGTATAAAAACATTGGTACAATATCAACTTGAAAAATTCACTATGTATCACATCACCATATTTAAACAGTAAATTTGATCAATTCTAGCTGTGAGATCAAGGTATTCAGTAGAGGATTGGTACACATGCATTCAACATGGGCGTAGCCAGGAGGAATAAAAAGCCTTGTGGACAAAAAAGGAGCTTTGACCCTAACCCGGGGAAAAACTTAATTGTATCGACTAATACTTTGCATATAAAAATAAACCTGGTTACGCTCATGACACGAAGTAAGGCAAATTAGAGTGAACAATAAATTGCCAAATTAAAGAAAAATAATTGTTTATTTGCAATCTAACACAAATTAATTGTGCTCTCGTATCACAAGTAACGTCTAGTCGCTAATATCGTAAACAATGCTAATAATAATATTTACATCGATACATCGTTGTGGACATGATACACGCCCACAACAATGTTAACATTATAAAAGGAACGGTAACATAATACTCTATATCGAGTTCACAATTTTGGCACGACTTAAACGTGTTCCAAAAGAACAATGACGTCATGATCATTGGACAGATACCAACGAGTTATTTTGCGTTCTTTTATGCCGGCTCGATAACTTTTTTTTTTATTAGGCAGTTTAATCCGAACGATTTTTGAAATTTCTATTTATAGAATTACCTGTTGGCTCCACAGCAGTGTCCTTTCTGCCAACTGACAATCTGCTGCTAGTCGAGATGGTAGACTTTTCCATCTTTCTTCGTCTCGTTTTCTTTCTCTATCGATAAAGTCTCTATCAACGTGTCCCTGAGATAAAGGTGGCAAGATTTGTGTCCTTTGAGCTAATTTGTAACTGTCCTGCCTTGGTACGTGCTCAGTGCGTCTACTCGTGGTACTTGTTGATACCGGTATCGGTGTTGGACTTCCTCCACCTCTGTGCCTATGATATAAGTTTCGTTTTTGTTGTAACATACGTTGTTGAACCAACAACTGTAATTGTGTACTGGAGTCTCCTCGAATTTTGAACTGCGACTGATTCTCTGGCGGTGTAGACGGTGGTCTCAAATGGACAAGATCCAAATGACCTCTAGCTTTACCAGAATCTATAAAGCCAGAAGAAAATTGTTATCATCTTGTAATGAAATCATTTGCTTTACTGGTCTTATTTATATTTACAATACCTTGGATACTTCGCTGCTTGGTTGGTCTATCTCCCCCACCTTGTTGATAGAATAATAATCTGGGTCCACCATCAGAAGCTCTGCGCCCCTGAGAAACTCTTGATATTCGACCCGTTATTGGTGATGGACTCATAGGTGGTGGAGGTGTGCAAGAAGGTAAGCTACTCGTGAACGAATTTGTCCCTGAGTAATCTGGTGGGCAACCAGAGTCAAAACTAGACTCGAAAAGCTCGGACGATGAACTACCGCTACCGCCCGCGATAAATAATGTCCGACTAGGAGGATCAATAGAATCCATAAGTGGGGTATCAAAATGTTGCTGATAATCGCTTAATCTTCGATTGACTATTTGACTGTCAATTCGTTGACTGATATCATGATCTAGGCCTAATCTATGTTCCTCGAGTTTAATTTGAGCTTCCCTTAATTCATCGCCGCTTGGACCTTCTTCTAAATCGCCTTCTGCACTACAACATCCTTCATCGGTAGAAGAGCTTGTTGAACTGAACCTCTTTCCACCTCGTGTTGTATCCTCTCTTGTTCTATAAGGAAATACATGTTGCATTTTATACAAGTGTTCTATCCAGGTATTGAATGTCTGTAACGGTGGACAGGTGATTTAAGATCGCGTAGATTTTATTACCAAGATTTTGCTACCTCTATTTGCTGTGTTAATTATTAATAAATTTTAAAAACGTATCAAATCATATGATTGAATGAACAATAACATAACAAAAATGATGTAATTTCCTCCAATTTTGATAAAAGCATAACTTTAAATAAAAAGGAAAGCAATGAAATAAAATAACACAATTACCAAAAATAAAGTGACAGCAAAGTGCTTCCAACCCAACCTGTCCTGATTAAATCTTCAATACATGCATCACCATCAATAAAGATCAATGTCCCACTAAGCTATTGCTGTAAATAAAAATTGTATGATTAACATATTGTTTTCTTAGAAGTTTTTCTGACTGGTAGGATTGGAAGTCAAGTAAAACATTTTGAAACTTTAAATCAAATGATATAAACTAAACCTCATATAATATGTAATAGTATAAATATATGTATAGATTTACCTTGACTTGAATTTATCTTCTTTTGTTCTTGCAACACCTGGCCAGCAAGTATTATTTGCTGTACTGCTGATACGATGTTGCTTCAATCTCTCCAATAGCAAGAAATAAATAGCAGCATGATGATCATAACTGCTGTTTCTTAATGACTGTCAAAAGACAAAAATTTTAATTTAATAATTATTGCTATATCACATTCTTGAGAATTTCATTTGGTTAAATATTAAGTAAGCATGCTAGTTTACTTGGACATTAAAATGTTAAATAAAAATTAGTTCAAATTGTCACTTTTTAATTTATTCCAAATGAATATAATAAAATATACCTCTCTAGTTCGTGTAATATCTATGCCTAAACTATGCATAAGTCGAAGTATTTGTTCATTTGGTTCTTGGATGGATGATGATGATCTTGTTATTATCATTGAACAAATAGTGTCTGCTGAGCCAGCCATCCAGCGATGCCTTTTTATTTGAGGAATCGTATATCGCTTAGCAGGTTCCAAAACCAACATTTTACGTATTAAACTTTCACAATCTGTGGAAAAAGTTTGAAATATATTCTCCCGACCGAGGCTTCGTAAACATTTCTCAAACCTTAAATACCATGGTAGATCAAGGTTAAAAGAACTATGAGATAGATACCTGTACTCATAAAGTATGGAATTCTAAATCTTCCGCTCAAAACGCGATCTCTTAAAGACTGTAGAGTAGATCCATCAAAGGGCAGTGCTCCACATACTAATACATACAATACAACGCCTAAACTCTGCAACAATAAAATTATCATACATTTAATTTTTTATGATAAATGTCATATATCAAATATAGGTAAAATACTCACCCATACATCAATTTCAGGACCAGCATAATGTTTTCCTCTAAAAACTTCTGGTGCTGCATAAGGGGGACTACCACACCATGTACTTAATCTTTCACCAGGAGAAAATCTATTACTAAAGCCAAAGTCAGCAATCTTCACATTCATCTGAGCATCTAAGAGTAAATTTTCAGCTTTAAGATCACGATGCGCTACACCCGTTGCATGGCAGTATTCAACCGCAGAAAGTATTTGAGCAAATGTTGCACGAGCTCTAGGTTCACCCATTCGTCCATACCGTGCAATATAGTCAAATATTTCACCTTTGCTTGCATATTCACACACCTAGAAAAAATATAAGATTAAAATAAGTATAAGATTGTGCTAAACTTTTTACTTTGAAGTAACTTAAACATACCATATATATCATATTTTTTGTTTCCATAACTTGATATAATTTGACAATATGTGGATGTTCCAATTGCTTCATTATTTCTACTTCCCTATAGACTTTTTCAAGATTGGTAGGGTCTAACTGGGTTTTATCGATTATTTTAATAGCCACCTGAAAATAAATAAAAGCATATTTTATATTTTTATATGTCATATGCTTTTATTAGAATAAAGTTAGAAATATCCTTCTGTGACATTTACCTCTGTCTTAGTAATACGGTGTCTAGCTAATTTTACCACTGCAAAGTTTCCTTTACCGATAGTTCCTTCAATGTCATAAAATCCTACACGAATTTGTTTTTTTCCTTGACCAGACTCCATTTTTAACGATTATGTAAATTTGTTTACTAACAAATTTTAAATGATTGTTCTTTCTTACTATATTTTACAATTCTCCAAAATCTCTGAAAAGAAATAAGCATCCAAAATATGAAAATCTGAGAATATTTTATATTTCTAAATTTGTATTAATCATTTCAAAGCATTGATTGTGATTTCCCCATGTTTCAAAGGTATATGAATAAATCTTAAATATAATATAACACCATTGCTATATGTATTGGATTGCTATTATCAATACAAACTTCATATAAAACTTATTAGCTATTATGTACATATAGCCTTGGTAATATGATATTTAAGTTATGATAGATATTAGGATCACAGTAGTAGATCTAAGATCAATTACAGGTATTATTTATTGAATGTAACTATTGACAATGATTGAAATGGTTAAGATGAAGAAAATAGATTTAATGATTAAGAATGAGAATGTAAAATTCTAATATATTTATTACTCGGTCATCAAATGCATGGATTAATTTATTTATTAAATCGAAAATGTTTTGGCTATAGACATTTTATTATAACAAGGTAAGGTAAATATGTATCAAAATACAAGATCTATCTAATGACAAAAATACTTCAACCCATGTAAAAAATGCATTACTATTTCAAATTAACCAATTTACAAAGAAGTAGTTTCCAGAAGTATTTTCATTTCCCATTCGAAGTATACCCGACGTCTCCGAAAATTTCTTTATAAAGAAATTTCATCGTGTTGTTCGCAAAGGACATTTTCAACAAGAGCTGTTCACACGTCCTACGTGCAGCGTGCAAGGTAAAACGGCACAGATATAATCCAGCGCAAAACTACTAAAAGCACAAGAGGCTTGCAAGAGAAGCTTCCTCACAAAAGTGTAAAAGCTTCCTGCAACAAGTACAATAGGTATTCTCGACTGACGTCATGGATCGACAACGACCTCTCGCCTATCGACGGGTCCAGGATCGATACCCGTCGATAGTCCTCGATAAGACGATAAAAGGAAAAAAAGAGCAGAGCGAAGAAAAAAAGACTGTGAGTGAGAGAACACTGAACCCGGTAAGCTTATCGTAACAATTGATAACGTCGATGACGGCGAAAAGCAGACGTTGCCTGACAGATACTCGACTATACTTACGTGGTTCGATCCTGGCTCCGAATTACCGGGTACAACACGTTTCGAACCGGTAGAACCGTTTACGAAGCGAAAGAAACGCGTTGGCGCTGTCGACCTCGACGGGTGCGTAAGGTCGGAGAGCCGATGCCATCGGTGAGAAGTCGTCCTTCACGTTTACGAGATTCCGAATCTCGTTTCGGAACGACTATGTTCCTACGACGAGGGTCGTAGGAGCTTCGCGCAATACGACGGTTCGATACCGACTGACCGACGGCCATGTTGCTACCCCCCTGCTATGCCAGAGTCGCCGGCCCCTGATGCTTCCTCTTCCCTCTTCGTCCCTTATCTATATCAAAGCCATTCTTAGCGAATACTACCACTACTACCGTCACCACCACCCTATCTTCCTTTCTCCCCCACCAGATCTAGTGTCCCCACCATCGTGCAATGTACACGCGCGCGCAAGCGTTATCTTCACAATTGACGTCAACGTACGTGCTACTATCGTCTCATCGTTAATTGTTCCTGGGTGTAATTGCAAGGCAAATAGCCCGTATGCTACCACGTGGTCGACTGATCGACTTCTTCCTCTTTCGTCTTGTCTCCGATCATTTTTTAGTTCGAACGTACGTACGTAAAAGCGCGTTGATCAGAAGATCGTACGGTATATACACTTGAACCTCGATAGCTCGAAATTCAAGGGAAGAGCCGCGAATCTTCGAGTTATAGAGGTTTCGATTTTTTGAGAGTATCGAGTAACATGGGTTTAACGAACGAAACTTTGACGTACGAAAGCGTTGCGGCACGATGATTAATAATTTTTTGTATGTTACGGATAATGGAAGGAAGAACACGATTCTTGAACAGGAATGGGTAGTTGAAGAAAAGTGTGATTGTTATGTATGATTGGTTTTTAACATCTTCTGATTCAAGACTATAAACTTCGACTTGCAAAAGAAACGGCGATAACAGTTCGATTTACAGAGATAAACTTCGACTTGGAGAGATCTGGTTGTTTTAATTTCAAGCTACAGAAGTAAAATAATATAATTGAATATATCATAAATAAATTATTTTAAATAAACTTACTTTTATATCGACTTATAGAGGTTTGCATAGTGGAGAAGAGAAAGGATAGATGGTTTTCGAATTCTCGATGTGCTATAATTCGATCTATTATTTTAACGCGACTCTTCATAAACTTTTCGGTATCAAGGTATTCATTTATAACGCATTATTTTTCAAAGTCTCAACGTTCAAAAAATATAACGTCCCCCAGTTTTAACCTTCCAAAATTTCAGTTTTAGTTATTAAGTTGCGAAAAGCAACAGTAACCAGTCAAGGCTGTATGCATCTGGTATTCAATAACGAGGAAAAGAAAAACTGCAAATACAATTGTCTCGCAAGTGAGTATTTACTTATGATGCTAGATACATTGTACAATTATAATACTTAGAATATTCTAATTATTAATGGCGCAACTGTAATTCCGATCGATTTTAACCGGTAATTTCTGGTCGATATATGTAAAAATATTCTAACGTGTTTGATGAACACGTAATGACAGTATGTTGCCGTTGTATGTCACACGTACTGCAAGATTGCACATATTTACATTAAACACGATAGCAGTCGATCAAGATATTGAATATCTTGCGAAACAGAATGTCACACGAAAAGCAAGAACTTTGTAGCTAATCAGGAGCGTTGATAATTAAATCTCCATCTTGTTTGATATTTTATCGGTGCAGATAATAAACAGCTGAAGGGTAATCGTTCGTCGTGTCCCTTGACCTGCCGCAACAAACGTAACACGTATACAATTAGTTTCCATTTTTCGTTCGAATAATGATTACCGTGACACGCGTCATAGAAAAAAAGGAGAACACGTTTTAATCTTAACATGATTCACGAAAAAGGTAGTTTGCGTGCTGTTAAAAAGCGCTTACTGTAAAGAAGCGAGGTTTGACGTCAATTCTACAAGAAAAAAAAAGTTACCAGTATTTACCAGAATTAATTATCTACCACCGTCGATGACGGGGACGATCGTCAAACCGCTGACGATCGTCGGGAAAGAAGTTATCTATATAGATAAGGTGAATCGAAAATAGTGTGTACGAAATTTATATAATCAAACGGAAGAGCGTTTCTAATTACGACAAATAATTGTGCAACACTTTCCCCAATACAAATACTAACTTCTGATATGTATATCGAGAATGTTGGGGCTTGGCTGTTTAAGAATTCCGACATTTGAGGTTTTAGAAATTCGACGATTTTGGTATTTGGTACTGGAGAATTGGGGGATTAAAATTTGTGACTTTGGAATTGTAGATTATGTAATATTGTAAATTTGTAAGTTTGTAAATTTTCAGATCTGTACATTTGTAAATCTGTAAATCTCTAAATTAGTCAATCTGTAAATCTGTAAATTTGTAAATTTTTAACTTTGAAAAGTAACTTTATAACTTCATAACTTTGTAACTATTCACGTTCTGTATATGTAACTATGTAACTTTATAATTTGAAGCTTTATGAATTTGAAACTTTGCAAACTTATAACCTTGTACATTTCTAACTTTGTAAACTTGTACACTGGCTAACTGATCAATTCGTAAATTCAGAAATTCAGAAATCCAAAAATCCAGAAATCGATAGATTTTGAAATTTGAATAGCAACCTGTGGTAGCATATCATATATTTATTCGCGATAAATAAATTTCGTCGTTTCTTTACGACATTTCGTTCAACGTGTACAAGTGCAGATATGTACATATATTTTCGCGACCATCCTAGTTAACATGAGTCTATGGTAGAAAATGAAATATTCATGAACACCAATGCAATCGTATTTATCGCCGGTTAAGTAAAGGTTGCACTAGCAACTTCCCACACAGGGATGTAACTGCGTTATGCCTGTAAAATTAACATGCGCGATAGCATTCTACGTTTGCGAGCGTTATTACGTCCGTAATAATTTATACACATCGGTCATGCGCGATTCTAGACTAGATACGCCTACGATCGAGATGAACGGAATCTTATTCTAATGTTAGATAACGATAGATAATGACGGTAGATAATTGAAATAATGGAAATAATGGCTCGCAATTTTCTCGATATCGACGAATACATTTTTGCCCGATCGAATAATCTTTTTTATACTTAATGGACGCGTGGTCGTAGGTCTGTTATTTTGATAAATGATCGATCGGACAATTTTTTTTTTTAAATTGGATTATAATAGCTGTTTGCGTGAGCAGCATTTTTCGTTTGCGGTTGGGCAAGGCACTGGATTTATTAAACTAATTGATTAAATTAGGCTCTTGGGGCTTGGGAAATTTCGAAATTTGAAAATTTAGTATTTTGAAGAGTTTAAAAATTATGTAATTTAGTGATATGGAAATTTAGAAATTTGAAAACCTTGAAATTTAGAATTTTGAAAAATTAGATAATTTAGAAATTAACAAATTTTAAATTTGAAAATTTGTGAAAAATACAGCTAATTACAGTGCAGTAAGTACATTAACATAACGCTTCTTTTATCAAACGTCAAGCGAAGTTTACAGAGTTTTGTATAAATTAGGTATGAATAAAATTGTTACAAGGAAAAAAGCATGAATTTGTAATTACTGTAGTTGAAGTTGATAGTTAAATCAGTTGTCGAGCATGCTCGTTTTTCTTTACGGTACTAATAGATTCAGACGATGGCGTAGTCAACTCTTTTTATCTATGCAATCAATTCTTATAACGTTAATGCATCACTTACTCGAATGGTAAGTGGAAGCTCGATTCGTGATATTATGCTTCGTTGATTGATTTTATTCTCTCCTTTACGTCATTAATTTGAAAAATTCACTTATCGTCATTTTATCACTTATTTCAAGTAATACATGTATTTTTAGATTAAAGGTCGAACGAATGTTCATAAACCAAGTTCAATATTAAAGTGTTGAAGGTATAATTAGCTTGTGCGATTGCAGATTAAAGATATAGTAATAATAAAATCAATTATATATTAAGTTAATTATATGATTATTTTTTAGAAATTTCAATGTCTAAAAATTTTTAATTTTCAGATTTCCACATTTTTAGATTATCACATTCCAATATTTTTAAATTTTCAAATGATCAAATTATTACATTTCCCAATTCCAAAATACCCAAATTTTTACATTTCCAAATTTTCAAACTACCAAATTTTCAGATTATCAAATTCCAACATTTCTAAATTTTCGAATGAACAAATTATTGCATTTCCAAATTCCGAAATTCCCAAATTTTCAGATTGTCAAATATGTACATTTCTAAGTCATTAAATTACCAAATGTTTATGTTTCCAAAATTTCACATCACCAAATTCCTACATTATCGAAAATTTTTAAATTCCAATATCTCGGGGTACCCGAAGTACCAAAATTAAAAAATTCCCGACTCCAAACTTTCAAAACTTCAAAATCCTACATTTCCAAAATTTCAAACTCTCAAAGTCCAAAATCTCAAAATTCCAAACTTCCACAGCGCCACTCCAAAAATTCCAATTTCTCAAAATCTCGATTTACCAAAATCCGAAATTCCACCAAAATACGTGAAAATTATTAACAAACGCTTCAAAATTGCGCAGAAAATAATCGTATAATAATCGTACCTTCGCGCATATTGCCGTTTTTTCACCACCGATCGAAAATACCGGGTACCAATCCGAGTACGTCGCACGTCTTGCGAAAGAAGAAAATTTCCCGCAATCGATCGCCGAGGGAAAAAAATGTCATAATTCGTAGAACTTTTTGTAGATCGCACGCAAGTAATTTATTCGCGTTACACGAAACGTAATCCCGTTGCCCCGAGCGGACTCGAGCGTCATCGCGGGTCTTTCATCGACGTATTTTCGGCACCATGCCACAGCGTAATATGTTCCAACTGCGTCATAATTAAAACGGACGTACACCGACACGCGTAGTCGGTGCACTCGAAAAGCCCGCGACGTTTCCGGAAGAAAGTCTAGCGACATAGACACACTTTTCTTCGTCGTCTTTTGCAACCTGGTCGAGCGTGCACGCGATGATGCCTTCTTCTCCCCCACGGTTTTCTATTTCCTCTTTCTCTTTGTTTTTCTGACTTTCCCGGGAGCAACACTTTGTGCGTCAGACGCGTTTCGCGATTTATGCGCGTTGCTCTCGCGTGATTTATAACGTTAGTGCTACATACGCGCGATCGTACGAGGAACAAAGTTTTTAACACTTTGGGTGCCATCCTAAAGCAATTTCAATTTCTTCTCGCAAGTAATTTTAATTTCGATCAATTTTATAGACAATTTTCATAATATTCGACCCTTGTTTATTGCAAAAGCTTCAATGTATTTACCAAATTTTTTATAATTTCTTATGTTAACACGTTCACTGCCAGAATAAGGCAGTTGAAAATTTGACTTGGTAGTACTATCATGATTAATAAATCTCATCAAATATGTTCACACTATTCTGTTCTATTTATCATTCATATTTCCAAGTAATTAATACGAGTATTTCCAATTGAGTAAAATGAAAACATTCTTAATGATATAAGGGATTGATTCACGTGGAAATTTAAGCGTCATCCATATGTGGCCGACGTGGCAGTCAAAGTGTTAAATGTTTCAACTAAAATTAGCGATAGATTTATGTACGAATTCATACATAAGTTGACATGGCACTCAAAGTGTTAACACTGAACTACCAGAGGGGACAAATGACCCTTTCACAAATTTCCTACTTCGATCGACAAAATTTGTTAAGATGGTTCGATTATGAATTGCGGCAAAAATAATTCGAGACATTTGTTCTCGGTGGAAAATCTTCCTGACTTTTTATACCGTGCTACGTAGTCTCGATCACGTAGGCGATTTCAAATACCAACGACTTACTATGCGACCTTGAAGTCACATCGAGGTAACCTTGAAGTAATCTCGAAGTGATCTAGGAATAATTTTGAAGTGACCTTGGGGTAACCTTGATACGACCTTGAACTAGAAAATCGTCGAAATTGTGATATTCTTAAAAATCTTAGAAATTTTTCGATAATCCTGTATATTTGAAAGTCGTAGCTTTTCTTTCGAAAATTATTCCTTCGTCGTGAAGTTTTCTATGACACAGTGATTGTAGCCGTTTCTTCTCATTTTGCCTTGAAATAAGAAATGAATTAAATCTTTGTTGCATGACCTTCCTTAATTTTTCAAAGAATGCATTTTTCGACTGCCGCAAATAATCCTGACAAGGAAACGTCAATAGCTAAATATTTTCTGTTATGAAAATTTACTTAATACAAAGTTGTACGACACTGTACACCTGAAACGTTTTTTACAAGACATAACAAAAGATGTCAATCATGAAAAGTAAGGAATGTTTTCAACGCGTTTCATTGATTATGAAATTTGCAACATAATTCCATTTGTATTTGAGTAAACATAAAATATTTATTCAGAAAATCTGTTTTACACAGCATATTTGAAATTTGCATTAAGAACGCAAATATCTTACATATTTTTATTTATTAATTTATACATTACGACAATATATTGTATAAAATATTGTATCATTTTTAATAATTCATACTTTTATCGACAAAGTATTAATTGAATTAAGAAAAGTTACTGATGAGGGTAAAGAATAATGTAGAAATAATTAAACTTGCATTTAGTTTCCTGCTGTTATTTAAATTTTATATGCGAAAATAAGTAAAACTAAATGGTAGGTACATTTAGCTTTTAATAATTGACTGTTAAATGAAGGAGATTAAAAAAGTGATGAAGACAACAATTTCGTTCAATTAAAGCGCAGAATAAATTTACTCGGATCACTGAAATATTCGAATGAAAGTTTTGAATTATAGAAATCAGAATACGAATCCGTTCATCTCCGATATTTTTTCCACCATTCCACAAAATTGGATGGAAATATACGTTTCAGGTTATTTTGAACAGTACAAAAATACTGTGGCGAACAGCAATAGCCATAAAGAATATTATATTTCCGGCATACGACATTCACAGTTGGTACAGCCGATTTATATTTTGATAAATTTTGTCCCCTGCTTTTTTTAGTACTCAAAAACGCGATATCGAATTAGCTAATAATATGTAACATGTTTTCGAAAGTTGAGGCTACATCAAAACAAAATTAAATGCAGATTAAAAAGTGGTTAATTAATTTTTGAATTGACCGAAGTTGAATTCAACTTTCGATAATGGGGACATATTGTGATATCGTCAATACTATAATATTACACTGCTGTATACAATTATTATGATTCAGAATTATTATATTATAGAATTTGCGAATTTCGAAAGTTCAGAATTCAGAAATTCGAGTACGCGGAAATGAATTATGAGAATTTAGGAAAGTAGGAAATTAGGGAGCATGGAGATTTGGAAATCTAAGAATTGTGAAATGTGAAGATAAGGGAACTTAGGTACATGTGAATGCAGAGGTCTGAGAATTAAAAAATTGTGGAATGTGGAAATTCGGGAATGCAGATATTTGAGTATTTAGAAATTTAGGAATGTGGAGATTTCAGAATGTAGGAATCGGATAATGTGGAGATTAGAAAATTTAGAAATTTGTGAATGTAGAGATTTGAGAATTTAGGAATTTTTGAATGTAAAAATTAGAGGATATAGGAATTTGGTAATGTGGAGATTTAATTTCATTTAGGCTACTGGAATTCGAGAATTTATAAATATGGGAATGTGGAGATTTAAGAATTTAGAAATTTGGAAATGTAAAGATTAAAAAATGTACAAATTAGGGAATGTGGGAGCTTGTGAATTTAAGTATATGTCAATTTGTGTTTTTTGTAAGGTAGGAACTCGAAAAGCTGAATTTTCGAAATTTTTTTAAATTCAGGAATTTGAGAGCTCAAAAAATTAAAGAATTCCCGAATATAGAACCTACTTCAAATTACGAACCTCGCATTCCTCCCAATATAAAAAGCAAATGGACGCTCCTCACTCCATACTTATCCTTAACAAATAGAAACCTAGGTTACTCAACCTGAGTTAGGTGTATTCTACTAAATTTTACTCTAGTATACGGAACTTCTACTTTTACAGAACCTTTGTTGTCACTTATCCCTGACCTACTTTTTTGTAATGCGGTTCTGTCACGAATAATATTTATTTGTTCGAGTGTCTGCAAAACACAGCCGACTGTCTACAACGGCGTTATCAAAAATCGTGCACATAAGAGAATTAACGCACACGACAGCGAAATGTAAATATCGAACGATGTACTTAAGATAGTCGGAAGAATCGAATAACGTAATTGAATCGCTGGAAAGTCTGAAGCTACCACGCGAATCATTAGGATTATTACAACATCTAGTAATGGGATTAGGATAATGGGATTACAAAGATTGATCTTGCTCGTGACGTATGCGAAGAAACTTAAAGTTGACGTAGATGGTGTCATTGGTATTCAGTATTCGTTCTATCCATAATTTCGATCAACCAGCAGAACAATTTATCGATCAGAGAACGATCGATTTTATCTTCTAATATGTGTCCGTTTTTATAGTAGAATATCAATTAAATTTAAACAATGGAACTAAGTTTGTATGATTAATAATATGATTAATTAAAGATAGGATTGATTTAATTAATGCATGGAAATAATTTTTTTCATTTAAAACGTCAATTTTCGACTCTGAATTATTAATACAATTTTCAGTTATTTAGGACTGTTGTTAACTGTTAATAAAAATAATCAAAAGAAGTTCAGTTGAATTCAAAAACAAAGTTCAGTTATCATGATCCCTCATCTTCGATATATTAATAAAAATGTAATGAAAATTATTCTTTATTCCCGGTTCGTGCAATATTCTGTGTATCTCTGATTTCGAAGTTACGATAAATAAACGTTTCGCAACAAAACTTTCCCTTCGTTCTTTACACGTTTCATCTTTTTTGTTTTCACTGGCCTGTTACGATCACGCTTTCCATTCTTCCGTAATCGTGATCAATTTTTTCACGTCTGTACCAACATTCAATGACTGTCAATCGTATTTGCTTTAACACTATTTGTCTAACATCATTTACTAGTAATAAGAAAACTTGAATAAACTTTGATAAGAAATCTGATCTATGTTATCTACGTTATCAAACATTTATTCACTTATCCTGTTGAATTATTCGTACATTACCAAGTAGCAAAAAAGAATCTAAAATTGAGAGACACTGTCTCTTTCATTTAAAAGACCCGTACCGATACTATCACATCTAAGGGTCCCTGTTTTGTAATCGAAGGTCAGGGCAATAATCACAGCGCAGGCATAGTGTTCTTTTCTCCAAGTGGACGCTAGAATTTTCTTTTCGTAGGCTGAGAGTCTCCTCACGTCTCGACCGTTCTTCAAACAGTCAAGAAGTCCTTTCAAGCCTCCTAATAAAGTAAAAACTTCAAATAAAAAAAAAACCGACTATAATTCATTTATCCAATTTCCAATGTACCCAATCGGAATTACTCGTATTAAATACATCTCGACAATGAACAATAAACGTAAAAAAATATCGTGAAAATATTGGGTAAGATTTGTTAACGGCGTTAAATGCGCGTTTAACGCACTTTTTTTTTTAAATTGAAACTAACGTGAAAAAAAAATAGCGAAGCATCAACTGTCACACATGATCACGTTTTATCTCACCAAATTATAACAGACAGTTGGACGAAAACACGACGACAAAATTCGAAAATATAAAAAGTGTATTGTTGAACGACTCTGACCGGTTGATGGTTGTGGGTGAAAAATACTAGCTGATAAAATTTCGAACAGTTTCAGTATGGCAGTCAGCGTGTGAAGTCGTTCGATCGTTTTTATTGTCAATTTGATCGACATCGTAGGTGGGTAAGAACAAGTAAATAGATAAGAATTTAATAACTAGTGAAAATAAATTTCAAATAAAAATGAGGTGAAAGTGAATACTAAATAAAAATAAATTTTTAGTAGTATTAGAGAAGTAAAAATAAATTTCATACAGTATTAGCATTGCAAAAGTGAGATGTTGAACGACTCTGACCACTTGATGGTTTTGAGTGAAAAATTCTAGCTGATCAAATTTTGAACACTTTCAGTATGGCAGTCAGCGTGTCAAGTCGTTCGATCGTTTTTATTGCTAATTCGATCGACATCTTAGGACGGTAAGAACATGTAGATAAGAATTGAATAACTAGTGAAAATAAATTTCAAATAAATATTAGGTGAAAGTGAATACTAAGTAAAAATAAGTTGTGAGTAGTATTAGAGTAAAAATAAATTTCAAACAGTATTAGCATTGCAAAAATGAAATATGGAACACCTGACCGGTTGATGGCTCCGTCTGAAAAATACTAGTTGACAAAATTTTGAACAGTTTCAGTATGTCAGCAAGCGTGTGGAGTCATTCAATCGTTTTTTATTGTTAATTTGATCGACATCGTAGATAGATAATAACGAAAGAACAAATAGATAGATAAGAATCGAATAACTAGCGAAAATAAATTTCAAATAAATATTAGATGAAAGTGAATACTAAGCAAAAATAAATTTCCAACAGTATTAGTATTGCAAAAGTGAGATGTTGAATGTCTCTAACCGGTTGATGGCTCCGTCTGAAAAATACTAGTTGACAAAATTTTGAACAGTTTCAGTATGTCAGCAAGCGTGTGGAGTCATTCAATCGTTTTTATTGTTAATTTGATCGACATCGTAGGTGGGTAATAACGAAAGAACAAGTAGATAGATAAGAAGGTTGACGAGGGAGGCAGAAATAGAATGATTTGTTGGAGCGTGACGGAGTAGGTGCAGTAGGTCACGTAGGAAGGATATTCGGGATGGTTGAGCGTGGTTCCTGGTGGGTTTCGGCACGGTCCTGCTTGACGTCATCGAATGACGTCAATCCAGGGTCCCAGCAGGTTCCCCGGCCCTCCTTTGAGGCGCGCTTTATCGCGTCAACGTAAGAAGACGCATCCACCGCCTCCGTCGCTTCAGCCCTCGTTGTCTCCGCCGACGCCCGATACGGTTAAACGAGCAAGATTTACGAAATGCCAACGCTATGTTCGCGCCAGCCATCTGCAAATAGAACTGAAATCAACCTGAAATAACAGGGAGACGTTTCCGCGGGAACGACCGGGAAACAATGCTCTCCCGTGAAGCTTCATCGAACGCACCGTCAGGGAAAAAATATTGACGGTACACCCGGCCGCAGTGTGGCCTCTCTTTCCATAACTATGCCTACGCGTTTTCTAAGTCGCCAATACGTCGATCGCGATGTTTTCGATACCTCGATGAACCACATTCTCGTGTCCCTTGATTTATGAATTTTCGAAATTTCCGAGTTCTTCGGTACTCAAGTACGTTCGTCAATTTTGTAATTACTCGTATTCGCGAATTTTTAAATTCGCACACTTTTGGACCAATTTCTGTGTTCGACTTCTGTGTTGGACCAATTAATGGTTTTCAAATTTTTTAATATTTGATTTCTCGAATTTCTTGTGCATTCAAGTTTCTTCGTTGTTAAGTTCTGGATTATAAAATCCTTTGGTTTGAAAGTATCGAGTTCTTCGAGTTTCTGGACTACCGAATTCTCTAGATCCTGAAATTACTAGGTTATCGAATGATTGGATCTCCAAATTTCTATATTTCCAAATCTCCAGACCTCCATAATCCTAAATTTCTACATCCTTAAATCCCTAAATCCCCATATCTCGAAGTCCTATATTTCTGTCTCCCTAAATCTCCAAATACCTAGATTCCAAAATCTCTACATCGAAAGATCCCTAGACCAATTTTCTACGTGTAAATGTCGCTGGTTTTTCAAATTTCTGGATCTCTGAATCCCCAGGTTTCTGTATAAAAATATCTACACATCCCTATCCATATCTTCAAATACCTAATATCCCAATTTCTAAACTACCAAATCCCTATATATCTGTTAACCCAACTGTTAATCCAATTCCATGGTTTGGTATCTTCAAAGATCCTTGGAAATACGAGGTTTGTAGTATAGTAGTTTTAACAGGAACAATATTCTCAGCACAATGTACCTAGCAGCATTATCTCACCAAATTATCAAATAAATTGTAATTAAGAACAAAGGTTTTTGTGTCGTAACATTATGTTAGCTTGCTAGATACATATCGTAACCAAGTTGATTTATGCGAATTACTAGATCATCGTGAAATGGTAATTAACGTGGTTTTTGTGCATCAAAGAAAAAAATTGTATTAATTTATGTGTTTCGTTACATCATTAGATATTTATCGTCCATTACGTAATTTGCAAGCATTATTAAGTACCGGTGCAACAAAAAATGCAAGCAAAAATGTAGATTATCCGCGATTCATCGTTTCATAAATTGTTTTTTATTCGAATACTAGGAGATTGTTGTAATTAGGCGAACGACGGGAATATCGAAATAATTATTCACCAGAACAAGTCAAGCGTAATGATCACACCAGTTTTTCGTATCCAAATGAAACACTCTGTTGGGCAAATTTGTTGTGCTAACATATCGAACGTTGATCATAATTACAAGATCGATCGGAATGATTTGTGTAATTGCGAATTTTTCCATTTAGTGATTCACTGTGTTGGAAACTCGATAGTTTCGAAATTTGGGAATTTAGGGTTTGGACATTCGAGGATTTTCAAATTCGAAGATTCGTGACTTTATTATTTGGGATATTTGATACTTTGAAATTGGAGAACTCGTGCAATTTAAAGATTTGGAAGTTGGTACTTCTATATATTTTGAAATTTAATATTTAACAATTCGAGAAATTCGAAGATTTGGAAGATGAAAACTTTTTATATTTCGAAATTTCAAATTTCTAACATTTTAATTATTTCAGAGTTCTAAACTTCCAAAATCCTAAGGTCCTTAAAGTTACAGAACTCCAAAATTCCAAAATGTTCGGGTCCCAAAGTCCCAAAAGTCTGAACCCCATATGTCGCCGCCTCTTCG
The DNA here is from genome assembly GCA_947623535.1 of Coelioxys conoideus. Lineage (NCBI taxonomy): Eukaryota > Metazoa > Arthropoda > Insecta > Hymenoptera > Megachilidae > Coelioxys > Coelioxys conoideus. The sequence goes on along the minus strand of OX392455.1, from coordinate 9,715,116 downwards.
ACCCCATAATAACCATAAATTACTACAAACATTAACAACGAATAACTTGGCAAACAGAGAAATAAGTCCACATTTCATTCCCGTATCTACTTCCCTACAAATGGCCAATAACCTGAACCATAACAGAATAACAAACGACTCTATCACAGTATCTAACTACCGATCAATTAACTATCAATGGATACCTAACCAGCGATCAATTAACTATCAATCGACATACAAAAATTGAAGAAGGCAATTATTCCAAAAAAAAGTCTTATACGAACACGTTTATACGATTAAATAATGTTATTGGGACGTCAGAAAGTTTCGATGGCAACACAGAAAGTTAGTACCTAATTCTGAAGTATGCGAACGATCAGGGTGCACCGTGAACGCTTCGTATTGTTCGGATGTTTCGCAGGTAGTTTCTTGGCAGATTTCGAGGATAGTATGAAGTCTCGAATATCCTGATTCAAATTCGACATTCGAAATATTCGCACGTGGCTCGGTTCTCACGCCTACGATCCCGTTACCGTGTAGCAGTTTCCTTCGTTGTCAAAACTCGGCCAGACTCGCGATTTATTTCGGTCGCCACTTTGTCCATACTTATGTCACAGCCGTGCCTCAAAGAGTATTTCGGATAAGGATACACCCCGTGGTGAAATTAGAACTGGCGTATCAAAAATTGCTCGAGCTACGAGAACGTTTCGTGCGTTCTGCGACTTGACATTTCTCTGCACACAGCCTGACTCATCTAACTTCACCATTTCAAATAGCTCTTCAATTATTCATACATGCTACGGACCTACCTATGTATTTGCTTCTGCTCGTAAACATTTCTGCAAATGGACAAAAACTGTCTGCAAATGCTCCTTCAAAAGTACCGGACGAATTCATTAAGATCTCTGCATCGAGAGTAGAAAATACATGTGCTGGAAATGTATTTAAATAAATAAATATGTCTATATTATATGTTATTTCACGTTGTATGTATGATACATATTTATCGTTCAAAAACCTATATATGAATATTTTTATAAATAAATATATATAATATATGTATTAAAAAATTAAAATGATAAATTATATATATATTGAATTATAATATTAGGTAATGTGTGTATATATTATTACACGTACCTTTTTAATAACCTTTAATTTTTAATTGATTCGAATGATTTATAGGTGTATATGTACTTTAGTACAGAAAATATGTTTATAGTGAGAATTATAAAATCAGTTATAAATTAATTAATCTAGTTAATTACAAATCAAAAGCCACTGAAAATGTACATATATTAAATTTGTACTGAAGTCATTTTAACATTACTATGATATCGTACTGTATTTAATATTAATTAATAATTTAATTTATACTTCTCTTCAAGCTTTAACTGCATTCTTCGATTAAATTACATTTAAGCGAAAGAATATCAGACTAATTGTATATAATCAAATAATTAATAACAGAAAACAAAAAAAAAGGATATTATGGTATTACAAGACATTAAATCGAGAGTTTAAATTTAACGATTGAAAACTCCTATCTTTATTAATTAAAGAATCGTATCTTCAATAATGTCTTAACGTGACTGATCACAGATGTCTGCTGACTCAAAGTGCGAATTTTTGTTCCGCAATAAAGAAACGAAGGTAGTATTTTATTTTGTTATACAGGAAACGATTGTACGTCAAAAACAGCGGTGTTCCCCGAACGTTCAGGAAAACGAAGATATTTTTATTTTACGACTCGCCGAGTGATCGATAGCAGAATGAAAGGCTATCGATACGCGAAAAAGATGTGAAAATATAATTCGTTGAAACGAGTGCCAGTGATATTACAGGGAATTGATATTCACGAATTTGTTCTTTTTCTCGAGTAACTATGATAAAAGTGATACCGTATCGTTCACCGCGTTATCAGTAAACCAGGAAATTCTTTAACGAGATAATGCATCTACGTCAGCGAAAAAGTGCTTTTCCAATTGCAGAATGAACCTCTCGAACTGATTAGCCTTGATCCGATTTTTCTGAAGAATCTGCACATTAATTTGCTGTAATTTCGATAATAAGCAACGACCAATCGGCAGACTGTTCAGGAGAACGAAAGTAATAATCAACCGATAGTAAATAAGTCACGACGAAATTAGATACATACATTTAGAAAGCAAATCAAAAACGGATTTAGCTTGAACTGTTTCTGGTTCAATTTGTATTTATGTCATCTTTTCAACTTTATTTCTTGTTCAAAAATATTAATGAGGTAGGCTCTCGTTATATTGCCACAAATGAGTAAGGAAGAGAAAAACTTGCCGGTTTGGTAGTATATTATGTGGCAAGTTTAAATTATCTTTCCAAATTCCAATTTTTTGACTTTCATGTTTCTGTAATTTATAGATTCTTAAATTTCTAGATACATTCTGAAGAAATTCAAAATTTACAATTTCGAAACGTCAAAACTTCCAAATTTTGTACGTCCTAAATTCTTAAACCCCCAATTCTCAATTACCTAAATTCCTAAATTTCTGAAGTTCGAAAGTCTACATTTGTAAATTTTAAAAATTTCTAAATTCCCAAATTTCCAAATCCTTATAAATCTACAAACTTCTACATTTATATCCACAAATCCTTAAATCTTCGATATTTCTATGTCAGTAAATTCCCAAGATCCCCAAATTTAGAATACAAAAATCAAGTGGTACAGGTGTTTAGAAAAAAAAACTAGGGATAAAAGTGCATAGAGTTCAAGAGATTTGTATAAATAAAAATCCAATACAGAATATAAAGTTTTAGAAACCTGAAGGTCTGCAATTCTCCGCATTTACAAACATAAAACCGTATAGATATAACGATGCATGAATCAATGAATTTATAGAGATAAAAATCTAAAAACCATGAAAAAATACATATGCATAATCACGTGAACGAGCTCGTGACGGTAATCGAAATGAATTTGTAGACATAAAAATCTAAAAACCATGGAAAAATACATGCATAATCGCGTGAACGAGGCTGTGACAGTAATTGAAATGAATTTATGGACGCACAAATCAAAAAATCAAGGAAAAACATACATCCGTAATCACGTGAAAGAGCTTGCGACAGCAATCGAAATCCGTGGAAGGAAATCGAGAACCACGGTGAATCGCGGATCGATCGAGGACACACGGCGGTCGATGATTGCCGCGATAGTAACGGCAATAACGTAAGCGGACTGTTGTGTCGAACGACTCGGCGTACGCGTGGACGAATCGAATCGTTGAATTTCGAGACGGTCTTCACGTGGACCAATTCCAAGTGTTGGCAGTCGTTAGCGGTGCTAGGTAACCTGCGTCATTTCATTTTGCGTAATTAGCTAAAAATCTCGAGTGCAACGCGAAATGACGTAGAGTACGAGCGGCGTTGCAGGAAAATCGATGGGAACGATCGAATCCGGCTGTTGTTCCGGCTCGTATCGATGAATAGCCGATGCGGCACAATCGTTTCTAACGTCATCGTTTCCGCGTATCGGATAATTATAATAACAATGCCTCGCCAGACAAGACAAAAGTGTCTTTTCTTCGAGCCACCCTACCCAATTTGCTGCTCGTTTCCTTGATAAAAGAGTATTCGGAAATAGTCACGTGTCACGTTACCACGTGATATGTGCGACACTATAATTAGCCACCGCGTTGGTAATAATAACGGGAAGACGCTTTGTGTCGTTTATTTTCATCGGGACACGCATATTTCATGGTTCCTGCTGGTGCTTTGTGCTGCTTCACAATTATAGTCGGACTTCATTAAGGATTATGTACTTCTTGTCAACGGATTTGGAGATTTTTGGAATTTCGAGGTTGCATCTCGGATGTACGCGCGTTTGGGGAATTTAGGGATGCTCGAATGTTGCGAATTCGGGATTTTGGAGATTTAGCAATGTTGGGATTCGCAGAGTTGGGGACTTTTAGAATTTGGAGGTACAGAAATATTGGGAATTTGGGGATATCGGGACTTAGGTAATTTGGGGGCATACGAGCCCTTGGACATTCAAGGATTTGGGGAACGTAGAGATATTAGAATATTGCAAATTTTAAGATTTAGAAATCTTGAGAATTTGGGGATTTGGAAATATTTAGAACTTTGAGTTATAGGAACAACGGGAATTTTAGAATTTTGAGAATGAGGAATCCTTAGATATACGAAGAACTTCAAGATACTAGAATATTGCAAATTTGGGATTTTACGATTTGAAGAATTTGAAAATTAAAAAATTTTAATACTTTGAAGATCTGGAGATCTTGAGAATCTGGAGATTTGGAAAATTTTTACAATTTTGAGATATATAGAAATAATGGGAATCTAGGAGTATGGGGAATTTTAGAATATCGAGGATTACGAATCCTTGGACATTCGAGGAACTTAGAGATACTAGAATATTGCAAATTCGGGATTTTAAGACTTTGGAAGTTTGAAAATTGAGAAATTTTGATAATTTGAAGATTTAGAAATCTTTAGAATTTTGAGATTTGGAAATTTTTAGAATTTGACGGTGCAGGAATAATTTAGGGATTTTGAGATTTATGGAATTTCGATAAAGAGAAATCTTAGGTATACGAAGATCAGAAACTATGTCGTCGATCCTGGTTCTTGCAAATCATCTACCTCTTGCCAAATCGCAAAAACGCATTTTTTCATGAATGCTGGCGATTTCCGCGAATTGATTTTCGTCTTTGAATCCCAACGAGCGCAATCATGATATTCGCGAATCCAGTTCTAGAAATTAATTGTTGTCACAGGACCACTCGGTGTTATGAATTCCTAAGCTTCTGCGAATTGACACGAACAGATGAAATTTTGCGAGTTAGCCATGAGTCATCTTGCGGATTGACGTCTGTAACTTGATCTTTGAAACTCGTTCCCTACGAGTTCAAACTGTGTGAATCCGTGTCATTCAATTTATGCGAGTCAATCACGGTGACTTAACTCCCGTTTGTCGCTTCATACAAATTCCTTTGTGGTATCAATCGTGAGTCGGTACCTGTAATTTCTCCGCATTGTGAACGTTTATGAGTCAATTGTTGCAATTTCTTTTCGGTGTCAACATCCGTGAACCAATTTCTGCGACTTTTTCTTATATTCAACATCCATGAGTTATTTTTAGCAAACTGACCTTTATAAATATTTATAGTCGGCTTTTTTTTGTAAACATTTTCGGATATACGAATATCCGGAGTGAATTGTTATAAACACGTGCGAATGGATATATTTGTAGTCTAAATATTTATATATTGTCTAAATATATTTGTTTAAAAATTTCTGGACAGTTTCTTGTAAACATTCGGGAACGGATACAGAAATATTTGTAGTAAATTTTTCGCAAATATTTCTGAATGGATGTATCTGTAGTATAAATGTATTTATAATGTTTTTGAAATATATTTGTTTAGAAATTTGTGGTCAATTTTGATAAACATCTTCGAATTAATAAATTTCACAGATATTTCTGTTAAGTTATTCACATTTATTGTTAATCGAAATCTAAAAATTGTTTAGCAAGTTCAGTAAGTTCTTATTGGTATATTTTGATGGCATCTATCATTATTCTTGATTGATTCATTCAATTATTTCCTTATACAATTAAACATACATTGATCTGTTATCTAATGAGTCTTTTTTATTTAAAAGTGCGATCATTAACTCTTGTCTTTAATCATCTCTCCCAGGTCGGTTTCAGTTTATTGTAGTTAAGGCGTTAGTATTAATTCACACTTTTCTCCCTGTAGCATCTACTAATGCATTTTGCAATTGTACTCTTTGTAACTATAAAATTAACGCAAGACAGTTCACTTAGCTTAATTATATTCTTATTAAACAGACTCATTGTTATCACTTTGGTTGCCATGGTGGTCAATTAGTGACTTACATTTTTATCTCTCTTTTCTTACAGCAGGTTCATCGACAACCGCTGTTTCGTGATACGGAGTTTCAAACAATTGAATAACTAGTGAAAATAAACAAATAAATATTAGGCGAATGTGAATATTAAGTGATTAAGTAAATATTAAGTAAAATTAAATTTTGAGTAGTATTAGAGAGGTAAAAATAAATTTAAAACAATATTAATATTGCAATAATAATGTAAGATATCGTGACTCTCCGGATATGAATATATGTACATATATGATAATTTTCACGCGTTATAACTAATAGTGGTTGCAATTCTCATGCACTATATTGTCATCGGTCGCATCGCTATGCTTTACAATTACAATGCGATGAATTATAAATTGTGGTTACTGTATGTTGTACTTTTTACACATTGTGATTTCTACGCGTTGTAATTGCTACACATTGTAATTTCCATGCTTTGTAATTGCTACGCGTTATTATTTTTACGCCTTGTTATTGCTACGTGTTGTAATTTCTATGAGTTATAAAATTTCACGCGTTGCAATTTCAGCGAGTTGTAAATTTCACGCGTTGCAATTTTCGCGGGTTGTAAATTTCACGCCTTGCAATTTCCACGGGTTGTAAATGTCACGCGTTGCAATTTCCACGGATTGTAAATTTCAACTGTTCCAATCGCTACATATTGTAACTACCGCGCTTTGTAACTCTTACGTGTTATAATTTCTGCGCGCTGTAATTTTCAATCATTGCAATTTTCACGCGTTGTAATCGCTGCACGTTTCTCACGTTTTTTTATTGCATCGTGTTACAATATTTATGCGTTGTGATTGCAACGCGTTGTAATTTTTACGCGTTCGAATTCCACGCTTGGTAATTGCTACGCGCTGAAATTTTTTACACGTTCGAATACCACGCTTGGTAATTGCTGCGCGTTATAATTTTTTTGTTCGCTGTAATTGCCGATGTGTTGATAATTTACACGTGTCGTGATTCTACGCCTTACAACTTGCACGCAATGTATTGCCATCAATCGCATTACCGTATTTTATAATTACAATGATTTGACTTGCTGTACAAAATGTCTATGCACTACGTTGCAACACACTGCGATCTCCATGCATAATGTCGCTACAAAATGTATCACTCTGCCTCATCTCGCCAATATTCAAAGAACATACATGTACAGATTAAATTTCTACATAAAAACGGGATAGAAAAAAAAATCTAAGATTTCAGCCTCCATCGAAATAAAGTAAAATTTCGGCACCATTGAAAATCGAAAAAAGTCTCTTGTCCAAACTTTTAACACCAATAAAAAAACGATGTACGTAAGTATGTATGTACAGGCAAAATTATTATGCAAGGTGAGTACAGGAGAACAAATTTAAAAAAAAATTTCAGCCTCCATCGAAATAAAGTAAAATTTCGGCTCCATTGAAAATCGAAAAAATCTCTCGCCCAAATTTTTAACACCGATAAAAAAAAACGATGGACGTAAGTATGTGTATGCAGGGAGAGTACAGAGCAAAAAATCTGAAAAAAAATTGCGGGTTTCATCGAAATAAAGTGAAGTTGCCAACGTCGAAAATCTCGAAAAAAAAATTTTTTTCCAGACTTTTAGTCTACACTGTACGTTCACACTTGATGCGCTCGTATGATGAAAATCCGCTGCAAGGTTTACGACACGCTTCGCTCGTCGTGCCTCAAGAAAATAATTATTGAGAAAGACTGTGTACCTCGTACGCTCAGGCACGGCATAAAAAAAAAAAAGAACGAGAGAAACAGCCTTCAAGATTGTTCGTAGTTGTATCGTCAACCCAGTTGTCTGATTAAAAGTTAACGTACAAGTACGTAAACCGTGAATCTATAGAACCATTGTTCGCTAATGATCCTTCTGTCTTAAGCAATCATTTAGAGGTCACTTTCCAACCTTCCTATTCCGTCATCCGTTGCGTACGAAACGCTATAAATCATTTATTCGTTGCTTATTTCGATGCTGTCAAGAAAGTCTGGTCCACGTCGGGAGTTTCCTTCATTCGTCAAAAAAATGTTTTTAATTTACTTCGTTGTTCGTGAATTGCTTGCGTGTGCGCAGGAATTATTGTAGGATTCGTGGGTCGAAGGTATTTTGGATAAGATACTTGTCGAAGGTTTGGGGTTGATTTTAAATGCAAAGATCGTTAGTATTGGCGATGTAATCCGTAGTGATGTAATGTGGGATGATATTATAGTCATAGCGGAAATTACAATGCGTGGGCATAATCATGCATGGAGATGCAACGCGTGAAGGTAATGCGTGAGAATTGCAACGAGTAATAAGGTCAATGCGTGGAAAATGCAACGTGGAATAACTACAGTAAACGGAAGTAATAATGCAGTGATTGGACACGTTGTAATTATAAAACGTTGAGGCGTAACACGTGGCAATGCAGTGGGTGGAAGTTGCAGCGTGTAGCAAATACAACGCATGGAAGCAACAACGTATTGCAATTATTATGCATAGAAATTACGACATTCATCAATTACGAAGCGTAGAAATTGTAGCGTATGGAAATCACAACCCATTGTATTTATAACGCGTGGAAATTACAACATATCGCAATTACAATGTGTAGAAATTGCTGCGCTTGAAAATCACAACGCATTGCAATTATAAAGCGTAGACATTACGATTATAACAAGCGGAAATTATGTATGAAATTATAATGTGATGAAATTACACCTCATTGGTTTTATAAAGTGTACGAGTCATATCACATTGCAATTATGTCGCGAGGAAATTACGTCGTGTAGTAATTCAAAGCGTTGCAATTACAAAACATGGTAATACAACACGTGGCAATACAGCGCGTGACTATATAGCGGGTGGAGATCAAACCTGTGCCAATACCATACAACAAAATACTATTTCACAACCTAACAATCTTCATTGTACTTACAAAACTCTCTTATAGAACTCTCGATCAGGAATGTTATCATATAGAATTGGCATCGACTACAATATTTATATTTCTTCAATATACACACTCCATATTTACTCATTTTATATTCTCAATAAAATTATAAAATAGTTATTTCTTTATCATCGATACACCTTCCATGATTTACCTTTTTACTAACAAATTTTCTTACAAATATGGATTAATTGTAAATCAATTGTTTTAACTGTCAATGTAACCTTAATTTTCAATGTTGAATGTTCAACGGTTAAGGTTCATTGTTCAATGTTCAATGTTCAGTGTTCAATGTTCAATGTTCAACGTTTAAGGTTAATTGTTCAATGTTCAATGTTCAGTGTTCAGTGTTCAGTGTTCAGTGTTCAGTGTTCAGTGTTCAGTGTTCAGTGTTCAGTGTTCAATGTTCAATGTTCAACGTTTAAGGTTCATTGTTCAATGTTCAATGTTCAATGTTCAGTGTTCAGTGTTCAATGTCCAATGTCTAATATTCAATATTCGATGTTACATAAGTTGAACTTAAAAACAAAGTAGAAAGATAAATGAACAAGCGGAAGAACAGAAAGAGATCTCGAGGGGGCATCATGACAAATTGAATAGTCTGAACAATGAAATTTGTGAATACGTTTAAAATAACCGGTTTAGCTAGTTTCGATGCTAATGTAACTTTAATGTCGAATATAACTGTACCGCACAATGTAATTTTCTACAAAATGTAGCCGGACATATCATAAAAAAATTTCATGTTACATTTCGTATGTGGTACAATACACATTCGGATTTGGAACGGCCGTTCGGATGTAGGCGGTATATGTCGTAATGGACACAGAGTATATAGGTACACGTGTAGCGTGACAGGTTTGTTCTCGGGCCATTACTATGCCGCTATTGTTACGACGTATGACATTATAGCGACATCACGCGAGACCCGTTCGCGAAAAGATGCGATCTCTCGAGTAGCTCGAGCATGCACCGAGTTCGATCGACTCGCGTTAAGGGGATTGCACGAGGAAACCGAGAATGAAACCTTTCTGTACGTAGAGTACGATGGACGAAAAGGTTTCCTAGAGCGTGACGGCGATTTATTCAATTCGAATTCCGGGGGCAACGTCTCTTCTGTAAAAGGCTAATCGTTCGATGGTTCCCGTTTCGGTCAATCACCAACTGACTCCTTTTCTTTCTTTTCCTCTTTACGCTGATTTAACCCTTATTCAATCAAGCCGGGTTCAATGCACTTACGCGCCTACTTTACGTCATCAATTTTATCCCGAATATGATACAATAAACACGTTACAAATGACTCTCTCGAATTTTGAGAATTTACCCGACAATATGGTACACTTTGTCGATGACTCGAGGAAGTATTCGAAAAAGTTGCTCTCTATATTATATATTATATATTGTATTTGAAAAAGAATTGTTTAAAAATTTTGAAACACCTTAAATACTTGATCCGAAAAATTTGTCTGAAAAATTTATTGTAGAAATTTATTGAAAATATTCATCATCGATATTTACCTCAAAAATTGATCTGTAGAATTTGCATTAATTATTTAATCTTAACATTGATTTTTAGGAAGCAAGCTTAAAAATTAAAATTGTAATAAAAGATGAAAGGTGAATGAATATATCAGTTACAAGCTCTATATAAATGGTAATAAATAAAAATTGTCAGTGTTTATAAATATAGTCATATCAATCTAATAGATAATTAGAATAGTCTTCACGAGCAAAGGGGTTGCGATTGATTTAGAAATTATAAAAAGAGATGCAATTGCACGGTCTGCAAAGTAATTCGTACAGGCATCGTTCGATAGATACGTTTAAACATTTCTGCGCGTAATAATTTTTAACGGTGTATGATTGAATAATATATAATGTGTACGAGTTAGTTAGTTAGTGGAAACAAGGAAAAATTAACGTTACGAGAGTCGATTCGTGCATGAATGTTTTTCGCGTATGTTTTAGGAAATGTATATAAAGAACTCGGTTTCGCTTTAACGTACATCGGTCACATGATGTTCAGCCTCGTGCGTTTTTCCTATTCCGAGCATGAAGTATTTGCGCAAATAGAGAGCAGATAAGGCAATTATGTAATTTCTGGGAATTTTCGAAAGTCCTAGGTGCACTATACGCTGGTTTCGAACGACGTTGTTGTTACAATTCTCATCCTATTTTTTTTTCGAATTTACTGTATTTCAACGTTAAGACAATTTTTATGACGTCATAACAATATCTTCTCTTTTATCCTACCGCCTGTCTGTTTTGCATATTTTTTTAAAGAGCAGATGGTATTTTTATACCGACATTTCTTTATTTTACTTTCTTATTAATGTATTACTTTATTATTTTACCATTCTATTGTTTGATCGTGTCATGAAGTACGAATATTTAGTGTTTCATTAAAATGTGAAGGAAATTTCGAATAGATTAAATTACGTGATAAAGTGAACCATTTTGAAAAAGTTTGTCTTTTACAGGACACCAATATTATCTCCATTATTTACGGATTTAAGTAGATATGTTAAGAAATCAACTTTTTGTTTATAAAAATATGTAGTAGCAAAATTTGTCCGAACTTATTACTCCCATAAAAATGATGAATTACTATTACAATATTTTCATCTGTATTGAATGGCTTAGGACTTCACATATGCATATATCCATTTCATAAATAAAAAGTAGCTTCATAAGAATTGTCACTTACAGCTTTATTTCTTTTTATTTCTTTTTATTTATCTAATTTATTTAAATTTGTCAAAATTCATTTTTCATAAAAACCAAGAATAATCAAATAACATTTACATTCATATGTACTGACACAGACCTTCACATAAACACCCCTTTAATAAGTAAACATCATTTTTAACTAGCGGCACGTAAAACCCCGCAATTTTCACCTCCCAATTAATGTACAAACTATATCGAGGCAGATATTAGCAGGATTTAAGATATCGATAACAAAAAGAAAGACTGGAGGGTAAAATGAGAATGCGTTGAAATAGTAGGGTTAATCCATCTCGCAGCAATTTTGTTCGGCAGCTATTGATCCGGGAAGAGTTAACGTTAAAATCCGTTTCACGTGTAACGATTAATATCCTAAAAGGAGCCGTTCTTTATAGAAAAGCCAATATCAGTATTATCAAGGAAAAAGGTTCGCCGCGACAAAAGGGTGTAATGCTTTCAGCTACAACGGGAGACCATTTTCAATGACTCGAATCTCTTGCAAGAACTTTTCATACCCTTGCCTGTTTTCCGCTTTACTGCTACCAGTGTGAAATACGATGGCTTTTGTAGTGCAGATTTTGCAAGGACAAGGTATTTCTAAAAGACGATACGCTTTTGTGTTTATCCTAGATGCACGGACGCAATGGTTCTATCATAAACAGGAAAAATCCCGAGGGTTGATCGTTCTAGTTTCGTGATGGATTCGTGTAACTTCGAGATAAAAAAAAGAAATATTCTTGGGAGTATTTTGGTTTAAAATGCAGCTCTTGTTTCGTACGAACGAATCGTGATTACATATTTTGTAATTAAATCGGAAAAATTACTGTGTCGATCGCACGGACACGCTGCTGCCATCTGTAAGACGACGTGGTCGGTAAATTATATATCGTCGATATTTTAATTTATAAATTTCTTGATTAAAAATTTCCGAATTTTCAACGTTTTAATGAATCAATGTTCAGATTAATGAATTCTTGGATTTGGAAAACACCATATTCTCAAATTATGGAGTCTTTTGAATTAAACTTTGAAATTTTCAAATTTCTCATTCTCCAACTTTCTAAATTTATTGATTCTTAAATTACCAAATTATGTTAATTTCTGGACCCTCAAAATTCCAAATTGGTAATTCCAAAAATTCTCAAATCCTCCAATTTCTATATACCAAATTCTTTCATCCCCAAATTCACAAATTTCCAAACTTCCAAATCCTCCAATCAAATTCTCAAGTTTCAACAAATTCTCAATCTCCAAAATTTTTTAATTTCCAAACTCTCAGACTCCAAAACACATCAATCCAACAATTCTTGAATTCTTAAATTTCCAAATTTCCAAATTCTCAAGTTGCCACACTTTTGAAACACCTAAATTCCCATATGTCTAATTTTAAATTAACTTAAGCAAATAATTTTTTTATTTTAAAAAATTAATTATCTAAATGACAGGTTGTGCAATCAGTACATAGAATTTAATTGTTTACTCTTGACAATGGGCCTGTATAAAGTTTAAGCAATTGCTTCACATATAGTAATAAATTGCGCATATTGTATAATAAATAATAAAATGTATTAATAATAAATGTTTATATTATCGACGCGTGTTGTGTGAACTATATTCCGGATTTCCCGTTGGCAGCACTTACACGAGCGCTTTGCAGTTCAAATAAAATGGCGGGAGCGCACGGATCAATATAATAATTAAATAATAAATAAATTCCCTTTTCGTTGTATCATTAACAAATGCAACATTAAATTCATTTTGCAGCAATTCTTAAATAACTTTAAAGTAAAAAAGTTTCTCAAAAAATATGTTTAACTTACTATCTATTTAATAAATGAAATAAATCTTGCACTATCAGCAACACATAATCTAGAAATATTGCAACTTTATTTCTGAAGAATGAGCAAACAAAAATTTCCAACTTTATGAACTTGAATCATATATCAGTCATGAATATCTGATTATTTTAACAATCGGTTGACTTGGATAATTTGATTCGATGAAATAACAATATACATTATGTCTGCAGCTTTATATTTATTACAATAGTTAATAAAAAGTTAAGCTAAGGAAAGATGTCTTCAACGTGAGAAATGAATAAGAAAACCCGAAGGAATCTCGTCATATTTATATACCCACGACTCGGTCCCATCACTCCATTCCATTAACAACCAGGTGACAAGAAAAATGTTCGTTTCCATTTGAAAGAAGAGAAAAGAAACGGGATGGTAATGGTGTCTCCTCTTTGGCCGCGTTCAGACAATATTTTCGTAATTCCTAGGCCGCGTTCTTGTGGAAGACATTTGTTCACATCACCGGAAGTGGAAGAACATATATCAGCCGACGAAATTCTCTGACGCTTTCCCAAACTCTTTAAAAAAATGTTCCTTGACACATTTAACGCGTTAACTTTCGAACGAACACTTTTTATATTTAATAGAATGGTTTCAATGAATACAAATAATTAAATAATCGAATCCACTTTACACAACTTGTCGTATTTAATGTCTCACTTAGACTGTTCTAATTTTGTATTGTTGCATGAATTGATATGTTATGTATGGTAACAAAGATGTACCATACATGTTAATTACACTTTCACAGTTATTCAGGACATTATTAATATAAGTTTCATAATCAACATACATATATAAAATATTAATGTAAAAATACAAGTAGTATATATTAGTATATATTAGCTGATGACCAAATGTTCTCCATAAAAAGTGAATATATAAATTATATAAATTATTTTATATAATAAATCAGTTATGATTCATCAAGTTAAACTTCACCTAGTAGTAAACATTGCATTTAATACCATTTAGTATCAAACATTAACTCTTAAATTACTCCATATTAAATCTTTCATTCTTATATACATTCTTCTATATGTATATCAAATACAACAGTTGCTATATACACATTTATTCACACCAAAAAATTATTGTGTATATATCTACGGAAAAATTATTATATCAAATAAAACAAGTTGCACATGTATCTGATCAGAAAATTACATATCCGGTAAAAGAGCAAAACAATCAATTGAATTTCGCGGGTAAATTTTGAAAGGAGCTCATCAAACAGCTCGGTCTCATGAAAAATGCAAGGAAATGTTGGTCTTTCCAAACAACCGGGGATAAATCCTCTCCGTGTAATTATCATGCGTTGTTATCACGGTTGAATCGTTACCAGGAACACTGCGGAGACACTATCCACCGTAGGTAAAACGACTGGAAAGCTCGTCTGGGAAAAATCGATATTATCCAGGTTTGCCTCGACAGACGAGCCCTTGCTCAAACGTTATATTTAGATGGACCCTTCCCTCGTCATCAAGTGACAAGGTACCACGGCAAGGACCTTGCTCAATTGCCCCTGCCGACCAATATTAACATGATTAGCGTCGGGGACCTTCGCTGGCATAACTTTGTGAACGATTAGAGGATTTAGATTTATGGATTTCAATCGCGGATGAGTGGACGGGTCGATAACGGAATGGGAAACTGATAACTTTTGCTGACGTTTGGGATAATTGGCGATTCGGATGTTTCAGGATTTGAAAGTTTGGCAATTTTTGGGTTTTTGACATTTTTGGAAGTTTGGTAATTGGCTGAGTTTCGGGATTTAGGGATTTGTGGATTCGAGAATTCGGGAAGGTGGAGATTCGCGAATACAGAAAATTGAGTTTGAAAATTTGGGAAGGTAAAAATTTGGGAATTTGAAAATTTGGGGAGGTAGAAATTTGTCAGTTTGAGAATTTCGGGAGGTAGAAATTTGGTAATATGAGAGTTTGCAGAGGAAGAAATTTGGTAATTTGAGAATTTGGGGAAGTAGAAATTTGGTGATTTGAGAATTTGGGGTGGTAGACATTTGAGAATTCGGGGTGATAGAAATTTAGGAATTTGAGAATTTGGGGAGGTAGAAATTTGGAAATTTGAGAATTTGGGGACGCAGAAATTTGGGAATTTGAGAATTTGTGGAGGTAGAAATTTGGGGACGTAGAAATTTGGAAATTTGGGAATTTGGGCAAGTAGAAATTGTTTAATACAGAAATTTGGAAATTTCAGAATTCGCAGATTTGAGAATTTGTAGTACTATAGAGATTTTAAAATACATAACTCTACGTATTTGAAAATTGAAACATTTGAGATGAGTTTTGAGGAGAGCATGAATTTATATTTCACTTAATTATTCTCATTATTTAGTTCTGAATGCATTTTCTTTGGAAATGTTGTTTTTAAATAGGAGTTTCAACGACCTACATAGAGTGTAAAGTATTTTATGCAGCATCTGTGTGGGTCTTTTGATGTTGTACTACCAAGCTATAGGCAGTTTACAGAATTACATTTCCGAGAAAGATTTGTGTTTGACGTACGTTCCAGGTATGCGCCTTTGTTAACAATCTCAATTGTGTAGGTTTGCATTGCTGCATTATTATTAAACACAGGATTCCAATGAAATTAATTATAACGATGAATTACTCTGAAAATTTTCTCTTAAATATTTTCGTTAATTCCGCAATTCTGACCCACATTTCTTAAGTTATCAAACTCCCACAGTCCCAAAATCTTTAAATTCTCAACTTTTCAAATCTCTAAAGATTCGAAATTTTAAAATTACAAATTTTCTAAATCCTAAAGTTAAAAAATTCTCAAATTTTTTAATTTCCTAATCCTTCAAGTTTCGAATCGTCGAATATCTCAATTTTCAAATCCGCAGATTTTGTTACAATCGTTGAAATTACACACAGGACGCTTTCATGTCTTAATAAAAATAGATCACACAAATACTTCATTTCACCAGACGAACTAATATTTCATTCCGCCGGGAACTAATGGATTTCAATTTCGGTGCCCAAATTATACCGATCTGAAATTCACGATAATCAATTTTCATCAAGCCTAAAATATCTTCGGGATGAATAAAAGTCTAGTCTAAACGGGATAATACTTTAAGTATTTCGATCGAAATTCGTCGAATAAACTGGATATTTCTAATGTTATTCCTAGACTTAATAGTGTTTATTGAACGTATGTCTTTTCTATGGTGGTTAAAGACGATATATAGCAACATTCGATCCTCGTCGACACTTTGAGCCTCGTGTATCAAGCGCCATTGAATATTTGCCTTTATACGCGTGCAAAGAGGTGTGATTTTAGGACTTGAGAGAAATCAGAAATGAAGAAGCTCGCGATTTACGCGTTAGCCTTATTCCCTTCTTCGTTTCAATTAAAACGAGTACCTTATACGTTCTCCGCGGAACACGAAATGAAATTTGAATTTCTGTATTATGAAAATATATATATTCTTCCTTCCAATTACTATATTATCGTTCCTCGATTCCCGAGATTCTTACCCCGGAAAAACTTTGGGAATCACTTTCGGAGACAAAGTATTCTGATAAAGTGTATGTTTCCAGTTAATTTTGTGATATTTTATTGTTGCGATTCATTACTCTGAAATTATTGATAAATTATTAAGTATCGTGTCAGACAGAAGGACTGAAAAAGTGTAAAATATAAATGCAATTTAAATAATAAATTAAGGGATGAAACTCTATGATGAAAATTTGTAAAATTTTCAATATACGTTTAAAATTCATTTCTTGATAAATTTTTTATTATTTTGATTCATTAATATGAAACTGTTTATATGATTGTCTTATATTACGTTATTTGTGGAAATTGCGAGACTGTAAAATATAACTGTTTTAATGACGGGTCGAGGGGTGAAAATTTCTGACGAATATTCTTTTCATTTTTTTTTTTCAATTAATTTTAATTCCTCACGTTTTTAATGAATTTTAATTTTAATTCGCACGTTTCAATCGACATTCGGTAGTATACCTATACTCATCAATATTCAATTAAAGAAATAATATATAATAGTTTGAAAAATCTAAACGCGTTAATTCTCAGCTACATTTTTTCTATTTTACATTTGTTATATACTTTCGTTTCATGGAATATTATCACGGCTTCTTTGATTTCAATTAAGCAGCTTATAAAAAGGTTTAAGCGTGCGCGTAAGAGGTGAAAACGTATCTGCTTGCTGTTTTGACAATTTTTATAATTAAACAAGAAACACGGCTGGATGCATGCTAAGAATTTCTCGTAATTTCATTAAAATCGTTCCTGTAATCTATCTTCGTGATATTATCTTCGATGTTTACGTTCCACGTTAATTGTACAGGGCACTAGCAGATTTCATTAATAATGTAAGGGATGTTAATGGATAACGAACGAAAAATCGACGGAAATTTTTTGTTCCTCCTTCTTTCTCCTCTCTGTGTTATTGAAAATTTATACGGTACCAGCATAGGCTCACCACCATTTTTTTCAATTTTTTCTCTCGTGAAACATCCCTGCGGTTAAGCATCGCCAATATATCGTAATCAGGTTATATGTCTTATTTACCATTGGTATACCGCGCATGTTTATTTATTTATCATAAACATGTAAACTGCAAATAAATCATATATTCCGCATGAAATTCACAGGCAATGTTTATATTTAATTTGTGGGTCTCCGTATATCATAAATGCACAAACATGCATGGTTGAATCATGACGTACATTCTTCATTCGCAATCGTTTCCCGATAAATCCAATCTTAATTATTACGTAAGGTTAATCATCGCATAATTGATTATTACACAGAAAAAATGAAATTTTGAAATATTTTGAAAAAATTGCAGTTATCCACTGTTATGGGATAGCCGAGGGTTACAACAGAGAATATAAAATTAGGGGTTGGAATTCACAAAGTTGCGTTTCCAGAAAAGAATCTCGAAAAAAGGATCCATTTTAATTACCGTTATGTCACATTTCCATTACGAACGCGTACCGCAATAAAAAAAAACCGTTGATTCAAGGGTAGACGAACGCGTATATGGGGCAACCATAAAGGAGTCATGAAACAGAAAACACGAGCTCATCGAGACCTTTCTCGCAGTTGTATTACAGAGAATGCTGAATCAACTGCTTCTTTACGAGGCGTTTTAAGGATCATTTAGTTTAATTTATCTCGCAAAACGTTCGTCTTATCTTACGAACGCAAGATGTATTGATTTCCACTTGATTTAATTCTTAAACAGAGAAACATGAAATCCTCGCTACCAGTCCCATCGACGTATCCGATAATTCTTCATTTCATTTCCATTGTATTCTTCGCGAAAGGATTTGCACGGGGATTTATAATTCAATCCGTGTCGTTTCATAAACGAAAACGTACTCGCAACATATTTTCCCGCCGGCTAAAACGACCTCGTTTTTCAGCCGGAATAATTCACACAAGTATTATTCGGTCACGGTTGAAACGTCTCACTTTAACAAACGTTCGTGTCGGCGTTACAGGACGCCGGGCAATGTTTTCATTAAGCAGTTTCGCGCGTGATAAATACATGTCCCGTAATCCTCTTACGAATCTTCCGTTGTTTGCCATTCAATCTCGGCACCGATTTCGAAAGCTACGCGATTTCGTGATCGCGTCATTCGACGTGGAAAACTGTATCCAATTATTTTCTCGGTCGTTCGGAAACGTAGAGAATTTGGCGCGACTATACGATTTTTCCATTTCGAAAACGATCCAAGAGTCTTAGAAGTCTTAGCATGTAGGAAAAATATTTTCGCGTTGCGAGTGTCGTTGCATGAAGTTTTGTTCCACAGCTGTTAAAACACTTTAATTATTGTCAGGATTGCGCGCAAAGCGTAGTAGTGTAAACCGGTATCACGAGCATGTGCAATGATCATACCGCTTCGAACAAACACTTCAATACGTTCTTTTTAAATACCAAACAAGGTAACTTCATAAATGTCGGTAACCGCAACGAACCTATTTAACGGAGTCTCGGCTTAATGCTATTTTCAATTAGTTCCTGTTTTTCTCTTCTTACAGTCTCACGAGTACCGAAATTTCACGATCATAATTAGAATCCTTGGATTACTCGAAATGGCTCCTAATTGTTATGCTCGTACAAGCTAATTTCAATTTACAATGAACTCTCGTTATATTGTCGCTAATGGGACAAGACCGCGGATTACAGCAATGAAAACTTCTTGAAAGCAGCTCTTCGCTGTTGCGACATCAGAAGTTATTGAACTGTGATAGTTACATCGCCACGAGTTTTGTTGTCTCGCGTTATATTGTCACGGGTTGTAATTAACACGCGTTCTACTACCTTCGCGATATATCGCCGCATGGTGTATTTCTCTTGCGCTGTATCATGGCGTATCGTGCATCCTCGCATTATATCACTGCGAGTTGCCTTTCCCACGCATTATATCGCCACGTGATCTTATTTTCGAACGTGTTATATTGCTACAGGTTGTATTTAGCACGCGTTGTACTTTCTTTGCGTTATTGTCTTTCGCACCCGTTGTATTTGCGACGAGGTTATAAATATTGCGCGTTCTATCTCCCTCGCGTTATATCGCCGCGTGTAATATTTCCACGAGTCATATCACAACGCGTCGTATCTCACAACTTATACTTCCTACGCGTTATAGCACAACATGTTGTACTTCCTCGCGTTATATCGCCGAACGTTGTATTTTCCACAATTTATACTTCTTACACGTTTTATTGTCGAACGTTGTAATTTTAATGCGTTATAATTTCCACGCGTTGTAATTGGTACGTTTTAATTGCCTCGCGTTATATCGCCAAACTGAGTGATTTGTAAGTAAGTAATTTGTCACTCATCATATAGCCACGCATTGTACGATTAAGCGTTATGTTAGCACCGTGTTATGCATATCGTTCCTCTTTCTCAGCAATATAACGAAAGTCAGACGTGCACGATATATATTTGTGTAATTTCCGTTAAACAAAGACAAATCAATCGATCTTCAATCGCCTTATTTGTTACAATTGGAAGTCAATGCTTTTTAATTCCGCAATTATGAATCCTTTCACGAAGTCGTGCCCGTCTTCGAATTCTTTTTATTAAGCTCAAAGTGGAAATTGTTCACAATTGTTCTTTAGGAGTACAGTAAATCATTCATTTTAGTATCGAAACGGGGTTAAACGATCCTCGATATCGTTCCATTGCCTCAGTTTCCAATACCGTGGTGTTTCTCGTTCGATATGATTCTAAATGTGACCTACATTGATTTCACGGAACGGGAATATGGATCAGCCAGTTGTCACAGAAAAGGGATATCGCCGGCTACTGTCACTCGATGAATCAAAGCAAACGTGATCGAGGAAGCTGTAAACGTAATAGCACACCTTCGATCGAATTATAATGATAGGGTTAAAATTAATTACCGCAATCGTAAGTACCGTCACAGTAATACATAACGAGCACGATATCACTTTTCCATTTCATCTGTCGATATTAGATATCGTATTAATACCATTAAGTTTTATCCTACCAAATTTTTATTATTAAGCACTCGATGATAATTTAAGTAGGTAGCATGAGGTACTTGAGTACTTAGTGTACATGTACTTAAATATACATTATACTTGTATATACATACACGTATTCGAATACAAATCCCTTATGATTTATTTATCAGGTGTGTCAGTCTCAACTACCTAATCACAGGTACAATATTAAAACGGACAAACAAAATGTTATGTAAATTATGTATTCAGTAATCCTTGACTATGCAAATTATAATTGGACTCAAACCCCAAATTAAAGGGTATTAAATATTCGAGCAAGATTTATCACGGTCAAAGTGCAAGTGCATTGCGTGTCAGACTCGTGAAAATATGTCAAGGGGTTAAGTACTCAACAGTATTAAAGTACATATTAAACTTTCTCCTGTTCAAGAGCAACGACGAATGTGTTACTATCGCAGAAAGTTTTCTGAAGTTTCCGAAAGTTTCTATAACCTTCCCAGAGTCGAATAGAGTCAAGTTCCGAACGATCGAATAGCAGGAAAATTTGCATTAGGTCGCGTTTGATGCTCGTCGGGTATCAGAAACAGCAACAGGCGACTTCTAGCCTGCGAGAACAGTTTGCCTCTCGTGTCCGTGCATATACACGTTGCTACCTGGAAAGCTCGCACGATATGCCTCTGTGATGTATTGATTGGAAGCTGGGGCTACAGGTGGCTTTCTGGCGCTTGCGCCATGAAGGGATATGAATAAGCTCTCGTTTCCTTATTAAAATCCCCCATGAGCTTGCCGGAGTAATCGTTACCTGAGGCTCGAGAGTGTGTCTCACGACCCTTTTCTATCACCCTCTGTTACTCTCTCCATCTCCCTCTCTCTCTCCCTCTCCCTCGCCCCTCTCTCTCTCTCTCTCCAACTCTCTCTCTAACTCTCTCGCTTTACTCTTACGTTCTTTGCCGCTCCGTGTTACGCGGGATAATCGTCAGATCGTGACCGGAATAATTAATTTCCCGATTATTACATTCGCGACAAAGATTTGCCGTATGCCGTTTTGGACACGTCCACTTACCGTGGTGCTTGCGTGTAACGTGTAACACGATTCTCTTTACGCCGACAATATTGGAAATTTCACCAGATATTTATCCCTTACTGTAATAATACCTCGTACGTTGTCCACGAGTTTAGGTAAATAACGAATATTTGTAACTGTATGAGCGGGACAGTTCTAAGCGACGTGGGTGATGGATTACTAGGGAAATTCGAGTTTCTCGGTCAACGTGTTACACCTGTCAAATAGGTATCTGATAGCGATAGCTGCGATTCTAGATTCGTAAGTTCATAAATTCCATTATTCCTAGGTCACGATAACCCTAGATTTTAATATTTCTGCTCCTCGATATTTCTGGATAACAATATTCTAACACTCAAATAATCCTAGATGCATAAACCTCGAAGTTTTCATATTCAAGATCCCACCGTCCAAATGACACTACGTCCCTAGATCCCTAGCTTCGTAAATCCTAATATCTCTGCACCTAAATTCTTTTAGATTCGCAGATTCTCATATATCTCTGCTCGAAAATATTCCTGGATCCCTAGTTCTTAGTGTAGATGTCCAAGTATCCCTAAATTTCAATATCAGTACACTCAGACATCCCTAGATCTCAATATTTCCGCATCTTGATACACTTAGACCTTAATATCTGCACAGTGCAATGTTCCTGGATCTCGATATTACTATATTCTAATATCCCTAGATCTCAGTACCTGTATATCCCGTTATTCCTACATCTCAATATCTTCACCTCCGAGTATCCCTAAATTTCAAATCTCCCTAGATGTCAACATCTGTACACCCCATTATCATTATATCCGAATATCCCTATATTTCTCTGTTCCTCTTTAGATCCCTATATTTTGATATCTTTACACCACCGGCTCCATATATTCCTAAATCTCCAGGAACCTAGTAAAATGTAACGCTGCTACCACATCTCTTGCCGGGCGTGGAAGTTTTTTCTTGGATTCATGGTGTCAGGTGGGCCGACAGGTGTTATAATGGAAGTGCATGAAAGATTGATTAGGTTTCACGAAGACGCCGCGGCTTCGCGGCGCGCAACTTTCTAATTGGAAGATTGCACCAAGCGTTTAGGGAGTTGAGTTAATTTCTTTCGAGTTTCCGCAGGAAACGCCACTGAATTCTGCATAGGTTGTCGGTTTACTTTGCATTCAAAATTGTAGTTTATACGTGCACCGTCGCCCATAAATTTAATCCCAGAATGCCAAGTTTAATCACTCGCTAAGTACGCGAACGAAACGTTGCAGTATCGCGACATTATTTGTTTAACATTGTTTATACGCGCGTTCGCATAATTCGATGATCCACGAATATTATTTTATTTCATTCTCGATGGAACGAATTGAATTCTGCTTTCGATTACACAAATTTTAGGGCACTCAGTTAATTATGTTTCCTAAACTCACGCGGATTTTGATTCACACATTTTGTTGCAATTGAGACTCGCTATGTCTTCCCTTTCTTCGTGTTCATTGCCATTGCAATATTCATCAGAGAGTATCTTCATTGCTGAATTTGAAGTAAATGTTTATTGAAGTAATTCGTTTATTGATACACAGCATCTGCCAATAATACGTGTCGCTTATTATTAAATTATTCCGCAGATGCAAATAATATCGTTTGCAAACGTAACTCATTTGTTTCTGCATCCACTTTCTTTCTTCGAGAAAAAATACTTGACAGAAATTGAACGATCATCATTCATTTTAAGTATTATTCTTTAAGCGATATCATGAATATTTAGTTAAAGAATATTTATAACGAATGAATATTTAGTTAAAGAATATTAACGATGAATGAATATTTATAATGAATGAGTATGTAGTTAAAGTTAAACGAAAACGATGTTGCATAAAATTTTAAACGATACTGTTCATTTTAAGTACTACCCTTTTTCAGACATTAATATCAACGAATATTCAGTAAAACTTGAATGAAAAGCATGTCGATAAGGTTCAATAGAAATTTCTACAATAATGCGGAACATAAATCAAGGAAGAATTATAGCCGAGGTAGCAGGAAGGCAAGATTTCTGAAATTTTCTGAGGATTTGCAAGTTTTATAGACATTTAGCCAAAATTCGTACCTTTATCTTCGCGATGGATTTGTATCACGTACAACGGAGAAACTTTTGTCGATCAGGGAAGTTTCGGATTGAATTTATAGGCAATAAACCTTCGGAATATTTAACGGTATACAATATATATAATTCCTGACGCATTCGAGAACATAGCGTTATATCTACGTAAAGTTAGTATTCTCTTTTGAATATCTGCTGTGCATCGATTATTCGGTAGTCATTTTTTCTTTCACTCCACAATTAATATTTCTAACTTGCAAGCAATTTTTTACATTCGCTAGTTGAAACAATTCATGGTAAATATATTATATTTAAAATTTCGTTCGAGTATTAAACCATAATTAACATTTCAATCGTTATTTCAGTCTTATTTCGTTTCTGTCATGGCATACGTTTGAACATTTTTATCTCGATCTCAAATTGCAGTTTAATGTTACACAGACTACTTTATGTTTAAAATGTTTTTATCGTGCTTCTTCTACCGAGTGTATAACGTAAAGTTAAATTCGACGTAACAGGGCAAGCTTAACGCATTTGTACGAAGAAAGGAAGAGAAACATCGTGCAGTATCCTGCGATGGGATGCTTCCTTTTATTATACTCTGCTGGTTAATTAACGGGTCCATTGATTTTTATTTCGTTCACGAATCGATGCGCTCGAGATTCAAGTTCAACATCTAACTCCACATTTATTGGAATTAATGAACGTAGGCTGACATTGCAAAATCCTTCAATTTCTATATTTGAACGTCTTTACTTTATATGTGGAAGTCAGGATTTTGATATTTTATTAAGACAAAATCAAATTTCGAAAATCGAAGATTTCCATGTTGTGAAATTCGAGAATTAAAGTAAAGGAGTCTACAATTCCAAAAGTTAAAAGCGTAAAAATTCCAAAGTTACAAAATTCTAATGTGTCAAAAGTAACAAATTTCCCAAATCCTCCAATTCGGATATCTGAATATCTTATAATATTCCAAAACTGAAGATCTTGAAATTCTAAAATTGTAAAATATAAATATCCTAAAATTACCAAGTTCAAACATTCTAAAGGTCGCAAAAGACTTAGAATTCAGAAACTCAATATTCAGAATCCAAAAATCTCAGAATCCATAAAATTCCGAAATTCCCAGCCTCAAAAATACTGAATCTCGAGATTCCGAAATTCCCAGAATTAAAAAATATTAAAATTCCCAAAAATTCAGAAATGTCGATCATTCAAAATCCGAAAACCGAAGATCCCGAAATTCTAAAATTAAAAACTTTCTAAAGTAACTGAAGTAAAATTAAAAATTCCCGAAATCAGAGTTCTCGATATCTCGAAATCAAAAAATCGCCGAACGCAACGTACGAAAATTCCGCATTAAAAAAAATCTCTAATTTAAAAAATTGTAAAGGTCCTGAAGCTTGAAACCTGAAAAAAAAAAGTATCATCCCGACATTCGATACAGTTGTACCGCCATTTAAAACGGAGAAGCGTGCGACGCACGTTACGAGAGTAAAATATTTGGAAAACACATGTTCTCGAATCGACGATGGAAAACATATTGCATCCGAGCATTCTGCAAATCCTCTCAGGAGCAAAAATCGTCTCGACAATAAATATTCCTTTTGTCAGCCATTCGGTGAAGTTACTCGAAAAATTTCGGTCGCTTCATATTTCAGAAGTGCTCTCTCTCTCTCTCTCTCTCTCTCTCTCTCTCTCTCTCTCTCTCTCTCTCTCTCTCTCTCTTTCTGTCTCTATCTCTTTGAAAGGACTCGTAAAACGGGAGATGGTTCTTAAAAACCGCATGCCGATTTCTCTCGGTCGTTCGTGCAAATTTTCTCGTGATTTTGTTGTACGTTCGCGAGGGAAGCAACAAATCCACGAAATCGTTCTTTTCTCGTGCGTATTTCTTCGCGTCGTTGTACAAGCTGCTACGTGGTCGACTTACATCTTTATGCTCGGTTGTCCCGGAAATAACAGGATTTATCAAACTCGCGTTCCGGCCACGGTTACAGCAAACGTAATTCTCCATTTGATCGAAATGTTTGAAATCCATTTCAGCAGTCAGTGTTTGCGGTTCAACATTTTCGATGTCGTACAATACGTTTACGTATTATTTATGCTCCTTATGCAATCGCAGCGTGTTGATTGTTTCGTCGATTATTCTTCATCGTTGGATTCAGGTCGAGAAATATTAAATTCATCCGAAAGTTATTAATCGATGGTAAAGTTAAAGGTAATTTTACAGCTAGTGTGTTGTATATTCTACATTGTACATTGTGCAGCACATTGTAATTGTTTAGGTAGTATTTACAATTGGTAAAATATGTGTAATGAAAGTTGCAAATCAATCTTAGATTCCTACATTTCCAGATTCTTAGATCCCTAGTATTTCTGGATCTCTCATTTTTTTTAGATCACCAGTTTCCTAGAATCTTCATACCTTAGATTATAACTCCATACACCTCTAATACTACAGATCCATAACTTTCTAGACTATAATTTCTCAATTTCAAATAACCCAGGATATCACTTGGGATATTCCTTTTCACCAATTTTCCTAGACCACCTGCTCAGGAATCCAATATTCTAGACTTCTTAACCTCGATATCTATGCACCCAAGTATCCCTGCACTTCGAGTTCCATAGTTCTCGACTTCAAACACCACCAGACCCGGAACATATCCGTATGCCCTGATCTCGATATACACCCTAATATTCTCGGATTCCGTTACGTTTCGATATCCCTAGATCCTCCGGTGTCTCTACACGTTATTGCTCGTGGATTGCCCGATCTCTGGATCGTCGTATATCGCGTTACGATCCTGGATCCGTGTCGTCCGGAGACCCGAACGTCTCGATATACGAATAAAAGATGACGGGTATATAATCGACGGAAGTGGAATCGTATCGAGGAACGATAAACTCGTCCATTTTGTACGATTCGGTACGGTTGGCAACCCTCGTGTTTGCCGAAGTTTCGGCCGCGTATCTCTTGGCACCCTCGCGAACGCTATCGCAACGCGTCTCGGCCCTTCTGTCCCGTTATCAACCCCGTGAAAACCACCAGAGATCTACCCACCCCCTGTCCCCTCGTGTGTCGTGTGTACACGCAGAGGGGGTGGCGGCGGGTTGAAACGGCACGTCTGCGCGATACGCGGCGAGAGGAAACGAGCCTCTTTCGCGGCCGGTCCGACACGCTTTTCCACCCTCGACCACAGTCCTGCCGCACCGCCGCAACGTGCCACACAATCGTGAGTAAATTTCCTGCACACTGGCTGATCACACTTTCTCTCTTTCTCATTGTCTCACTCTCTCTCTTTCCCTTTCTCTCTGTCTCTTTGTCCCTTCGTGACCGTGTCCTGTATTCACCCTTAAATTCGCTACCACCGATACGTGTCCGTATCGATAATGATTCTCTGCGCTCGTCGTGCTTTTAGGAGACGAGCGAGTCGATTTTTAATCGTCCCATGGTCGGACTCGGTATTGTTTTTGTTTTCGTCGATGGTACGAGAAGAAGGCGAACGTGACAAGGGTTTGTGCGAACGTGGGCTAGGTTTTCAACGCTCCACGGGGGCTAACGAGGGTTCGCTGTTTTTTTTACGGCATTTCTTACAAATACTCTCTCTTGTGTTGATGTTGGGTGATCCGAGAAGTGATGGTGAACGGGGGGTGAGAAATTGTTGGGACAATTTTTAATGCTTGCCGAGGGTTAAGGAGGGTGTACTGGTCTTCCTTTTTGTAGGGAGTTTCGTTAAAAAATTTTGGGTTTTGTGTTTATGTTGGGTGATCCGAGAAGTGATGGTGAATGGGGGGTGAGAAATTGTTGGGATAATTTTAAATGCTTCCCGAGGGTTAAGGAGGGTGTACTGGTCTTCCTTTTTGTAGGGAGTTTCGTTAAAAAATTTTGGGTTTTGTGTTTATGTTGGGTGATGCGAGAGTAAAGTGATGGTGCAAATAGAAATGTGACATTGCCAGATTAATTTTAAATATTTACCGAGGGTTAGGGGGGGTTTGTTTTATTTTTCGTAAAGTTTCCTCATCAAATTTTGTTCTTCGTGTTTGTGTTAGGCGATGCGGGAGGGAAGTGATGGTGCGATGGGGCTGTGAAATTGTGAGGTCAATTTTATATGCTGACAGGGGATTATAGAGAACATGCTGTGTTTTTAGTATCTACATATTTTTTATTTGTTATTGGTAAAGTGATATTTGAAACGTTTATCGATGGGAAGTAATTATTCCTTCTTTTACTTCTTTCTATTTTCTGTTAAAATTGTTCAAACATTAAAATTTCTCTCTTTTTTTTTTATGTAAGATAACCCCGTAAAACGGATAGTGATAATGTAAAATCAATTTTAAATGTTGATGAAATATTAATAATTGTAAATCTCATTTTGAGTTTTCCTATATTTTATTAAAGTTTTTAAAAACTTTCTTTGTTCTTACGTAAAATGGTCTCGCAGGAAGGGCAAAAATACAAGGTCAGTTATGAATACAAATTAAGGGTTAACAATGTTATGTTGCATTCCAAGTCTCTTTATCTTTTCTTCTTTGAAATATCTTTGAAACTTTGAAGTGAACGCGAACGTGTAAAAGGGGTCGAAAATGTCGGATTAATTTTGAATGTTAATTAAAAGTTAACGAGGGTCGGATGAGTTTCGAGACTCTTCTTCTTCCTTCTGCAAAAGTTTCGGTAAAAATTGAGAATTCTTTTATTGCTTTATACGGGTAGAATATATTGGAAGGAAAGTGATCGTAGAAAGGGGTTACAAAAATGTAAGGTCAACTTCGAATGCGGAGCAGGGGTTAAAGGGGTTGGATGGAGAAACACGAGAGACGAACATAGAAATAACTGACTCGTATTTTGGATGCTGTTTCCCGCTCGTAGGAAGTCGTCTTCAAATCGTTTCTGCGAGAGTAAAATTTTCTGCAACAAATAGAAAGTGCACCCACGTTGATCGTGATATTTCTGAAAGTTTACGATATGCATAATGTCAATTAAATGTCAGTTAGGATTAAACAATCCTTATGGTGCGTCTCACCTTTTTTAATGAAAGGTGAATGAAGTAAATAAAAGGGTTAACATTTATTCGTAAAAATAGTAATTTAGTTTGGTACCAACTTTG
The DNA here is from genome assembly GCA_947623535.1 of Coelioxys conoideus. Taxonomy (NCBI): domain Eukaryota; kingdom Metazoa; phylum Arthropoda; class Insecta; order Hymenoptera; family Megachilidae; genus Coelioxys; species Coelioxys conoideus. The sequence continues at coordinate 9,685,945 of OX392455.1, read as the reverse complement.
CGGTTTAAAGAAAACTTTTTACTCGGATATCAGTGGAGGGAAGTTTAATTATGTTATTAACGACGATTCATACTTTTCTTGTAACAAAAAGTAATTCGAGTTACCGGAAGCGGTGAAATTTATTCGCATGGAAATAGCCACTACGTTTGTAATTAACTTTAAAATTTAAAGCTAACGTTGCTGTTAAATATTGGTCGCTTTAAAGATTCATTTATGCAGGTTAGTAACGATGACCTACATTTTAGTACCAGAAGGTTATTGTAGCTGTTGGAAGAGGTATCATTTGTTTATAGTAGCGTGTTTTTTACGTTTGCTATTAATTATTGCGTTTGTAGTGACTGTGAAAGATATTTGTATCGGGCTGGAAGTGAATTGGTGTCTTTTAAGTAAGCGCATTCGTCATATTGCCATGGATGGGGATGTAATAGAGAACACTTTTTAGAATCTTGGGATTTTGGGATATTGCAATTTTAGAATTTTAGAATTTTTGGAATTCCACATTTTCAGAATTCCGAGATTTTAGAACTCGGGAACTTTGGAACTATTTGGAACGGAATATTGGGTTTTACATACTTTAGATGTTCAGAATACCAAGTTTTCCGAATATCGAATTTTTCAACTTTGGAAATTTTACCTTAGAATTGTGGAAATTCGGAATATTTTCACATTTTCGAATTCTGAAAGTTAGTTACTCTAAAATTCAAAAATTCAAAATTTCTTGATTTTAAAATCGTGAACACACCGAGCAACTTGGTATAAAATAGAGATTCTACGTAAAAGAGAAAATATAAAATAGAAGTTTGACGTAAAAGAGAAGTTTCATAGAAAAAATAAATCGTCAAATTTAATTACGAACAAGATGACCCCTTGAAATATTGAGCCTTCTTCTCAAATCATCCGATCGATTCAAAGGGACGATTTAATTGATTTTCTTTTCAACGAATCGAAATATGAAGCCAAAGGTTTGAAACGACGAGAGACGAGAGTAGCAGGATTTAAGGGTTGATTCAGCGAAGCGGTTCTTTACTTCGTCGTACGTATTTTTTGAGTGTTCCTGGAAGATCTCGTGGAAACGACAAGAAAGATCGAATGGATAAACGAAAAGCATCGAATGAAGATTAATCTTTTTCCTGTCGGCTCTGCTTTGTCTTTTTCAAGGGCTGCTCTCAATAAGATACTTTCAACATCTTGATTGGACCGAACTTGTTTACCCTTTCTTGAGCGATCTTCGCTCATTGGCTGGAAAACTAAACAAAAGTCTGCTTTAAATTCACTCCACGATCCAACTCGTTCGACGATAATCGAACAATAATTATCCTCGAATTATTCCTTCAGCAACTTCTTAATCCATTCCCTTCGAGCCTGGAACTTTGTATTCGCGAATAAAATTTATACCTTGAATTATTACATACTCCCATGTAAAATTTCTTTCTAACCCCTTGTTGCACGATGAATATTTCTGAAGTCTTGCAAGTAACAATAATAAATCAATATTTCTTTATTCGAATTCGTTCAGAGTAAAATTAAATATTATCAATTTGCAATATTACAAGAAGGTAAAAAATTCAGGATGTGTTTTTAATAATTTTATTAATTAAAGAATTTGTAATACAATGGTATTCATCAAGCTAAAAAAATCTTATATATTATTGCACGTAGTTTTGCAACAAGGGACAACGAAGATAATTACCGAAAAACAAATATCGGAATTTTGACAAATGAAACGATGGAAGTATCTGCCGATTAGTGTCTCGTTCGATAGTTCAAGATATTGTCTCTAACGATTTCGAGCAGTCTGCCACAGTAGAACGCGTACTCTTTTTATAAATACCCGATAACCGATATTATAATAATAACATCGACGATTAAATTTTTATCTCCCGTGTCAACCATTTCCTCTCTCTCTCTGCCTGTTCGATCAATTTCCATCGAAAGCATCCCTCGCGCGAAGATATTTTTTTTCGCGTTCGACCCCGGAAAAAAAACGCGTTTTCGTGCTGTTTCTCGCTGCTGTACAGAGTTTAATTCGCGAATGAATTTTTCGACGGGGACCGAATAAACCAGCCACGGCGAATTAACTCGGTAGTTGAACCCCCTTTGCACCCTGCAGAGCCGACAAGAATCGTGAAACATGGTTTTACCAACAGTCCTGGACCAGTTTCAAACGATCCGGGGAAACTTGGTTAGCAGAACGAGATTATAGAGGACGGTGTGTCGCTTTGGATCCATGGTTTTGCTTTGATACAAAGCAAACGTATCGTTCGTGCACCGGGTCTTCGTGTTCCACGAGATTTCTCCTCCATGATTCGACTCGACAACTCTCTGCACCTGATTTCTGATCATCTCGCCGACAATGGACCATAACAATTTTATCAGCGACCAATCCGCGTGTTTTCTCGACGACGTTGTGCCGTGTGATGTACCCAACTCGCATCGTTCAGTGCTTTTATTACGAAAGTGAGGTTAAGACACTTGTGTACAGAGTGGTACAATGATGGTGCTTGGAAATTTTCTCCATTTCGAGTGATCGTTACTCTCCCCCCTTTTGTTAAATGTTTTTTTTTGGTCGAGGATAAGCAGTTTAAACGAATTTATTACCTTTATGCGTTCGTTAACTCGGAAAATGTGTTAAATAGAAATATTGTAGCGTTTGTAAAATATTGCTGAAGAAGTGATTAAAAATAATACCCCCTTTGATATCGATAATACGCGGAAAATCAGGATAAAATGTTGTAAAAATTTTAATAAAAGTAAAATGAATTTTCTACCGAAATATTTCAAGGGAATAATTTTGAATAGCAATGAGTTACTTAATAATTTTATTAAAATCAGTAAAATTTTCATCACTGTCATTTAGGTACTCTGTATAATTAGTTGTTTGCACAGTGTAACCTTATTAAAAGTTGTGAACGCGTGCATTTTAGTGACACGACATTGTTTTAAATCCGATAAAGTGTGATTTATTGTTCTCGCAACTCGATGTTGTTAAAATCGATACACGTAACAGTTATTTAGTTATGAAATTGAATATGTAAACACGTGGACATAAAGGCAACAAATGAGTTGTTTATTTACTCGCGTGATCTTTTATACTCGGTAAAATAAAATAATACATTTTTATTCGAATACAGTCGATATTGCAGTTATTTCACATTTTATTCAATGAAATTTCTTTGATAAAATTGCTCTTTATATTCTGCGAAATGTGTAACGAATTATATTCCCTTTCACAATTAGTTTTTGTATAACATTTTTTCAAATTTTTAGGGAGTTCTTTTGATAATTGTTTTTGGTATATCGTATATCCAATTATTCGGTTAACTGAAACTTTAAAATTCCTTCTAAATTTACCTTTGGCACAAACGTGATTTTGCTACAATTTTTAAGAAATTTCTTTGATGATTATTTCTGCTGTATCGAGTATCTAATTATGCAGCTAAATAAAATTCTAAAGTTCTTTTCAACAGTACCTTTGACTTGTACCTTGTACCGGAATAAATATATTTTTAAAAGTGTTCTCCAAAAATCGTTTCAGCAATTTTTCAGTGTATGCCTAAATTTTCGAACTCGTACAAAAACGTGAGCCACAGTTACTTTGGACATTAAATAAAATTGGCCTAAATGTTACATATAGGGGCACGTATGTGACCATGGAGCAGAGATTTTTCGAGTCGAGTCCCAAAGTGTACACATCCATGTATAGAGAATTCATTTCTGGCAAAGGTGTTTTACCATACACGCGAAACGCGTCAGCCTGACAGCACAAACGACCCCTGACCCCTTCTTTTTATATATAAATGTGAATCACGACGAACGACTATAAGCACAAACGCCACTATGTGTGTGTGTCGTGTATGTGTAACGATAGCGAATTTATTTGTCCCTTTCACGAGGATTACGATCACGATCGACGGGGTCTCCGGAGGGAGTGGGAGACTTCGCGTTTAATCGTAGGCGATAGGACATTTGATAAAAAACAACGAAAGAAGAAACGGAATCTATACCCGGGGAATCTTTTCATTCTGTCACTTATTTACCGTCGGTATATTGACAGTCGTCGTGTCACGTATTTGTAGAATGTGTCGTTGAATTAGCGATTGAACCTTTTTTCCAGCAGACGCGACTCTTTTCGAGGGTCGATCATCATTGTTGCGTGGATCTTCTTTCCGTGTATTGTAATGGCTGCAATCAACAAGTGCGTGATTTGTATCCATTCGGTCCGTGTACAGATATTGAATCGTGTACTACTTCCAATATACGAAGTTTATAAAACTTTTTGGTTTTATATTTATTCTGTCTCGTGATGTTTTGATCGTCGGGTCTGAAATGGTTTACCTAAGTGAATAAAATCGATCTCGGTGGGCTGCTGTGCTCTGATGGATTTTCTAGCGTGTTTCGTAATCTCCCTTTTTAATAACAATTACTAAAACGATTGCATTTGGTATCGGGAAGTGTTTCGTGCGTAATTTAATCGAAGTGCAATACATAATTCAATCCATGTGTAATACATAATTTAATTCATGTGTAATAGATAACTTAATACACAATACAATTCACGTGTTGTACATAATATAATTAATATATCACACACAATTTAATTAATATGTCGTAAATAATTTAATCGTTAAATCATATACGATTTAATCGATATACCAAACATGATTTAATCAATGTATCACGCATACATAAATCTATGTGTCGTATATGAATCATCGAAAATAATTGTAAAATCGTGACGATTCTAAATAACAAGATTTTAATATCGGAGGATTCTGATTTACATGGAACGTACAAGAAATACTTCGATTTAACTAGATGGACAAAATTAAATTTTTCATTACGTTTTCCCGCAAATATTGAATCGCGAGCAACAGTCGTAGCGTCGTTTACATTTGTCCTCCATTGTTCTTTCGAGACAATGGGTTCTTTGCTTATTTCGATCGCAATCCCTTCGAGGGTTGGGTAGATTCCATAAAAATACGTTTCTCGTATCGAATACAATCGGGCCGTCCTATTGCTGAAAGAGTTGCTGAATCGTGACAGAAATAGATGTCTCGGTATCGAGCTAATCAGCAACAAACAAGCACTTTGCAATAATACATGTCAATTGTCATCGGTTTTACATATTTAATTTGCACTCGATCAATCTTTCCTGGTACTCATCTTTAACATTTTGACCTCTTCAGAAGTACTTGAGGATATGGACACACGTATGTGGCTACACATGTACTTATACGCGTATACACTCATGTGGATTTTTAGCTGTGGTTAATCTAATTTAGGTAACGTGATTGAATTTTTTAATTCAAAGATTACATATGTGAATATTATAATTGTCTTTGTGTATCATTAATTTTCTCAGAATTTGTTTATATAATTGTTATAGATTTAAAACGAGTAAAATATAACTTCGTCAAAAATTAAAATTCTAAAAATAAAATAAAAATTAATATACCAATCAATAGTTGATTTATTTATATTAATTATGCGAATAAATATTGATGTAAAAATTTCCATAAAATTTCCTCTCGTGAAAATGTTTTCAATGGAATTTTCTTTGAATTATTTATATTCATTGTATTAATAAATATCAACGAAAATATTTCTATAAAACTTTTACAAATAGAAAATTATTTTCAACGAAATTTTATTATAATTATATGCATTACATATATCAATAAATATCGATGTAAAAATCTCTGTGAAGCTTTTCTGTGCAAAATTATTTTCATTAAAAACGATTTGTGAAAATGATGATTTTCCCATGATAATATAATCATCCGTTAGAAATCGTTCGTCAAACAGCGAAATTTGCAATGATTCAGCAACGCTATTTCGAATATTAGCTGAATATCGGGTAATGTTTTGCCGCCGTTCGTTTGCATACTTTTACAATAGGATTCGGTGGGATTCCGATCGAGTAATTTCGCGGATTACCGTGAAAGGAACTTTTTCCATCCGGAATGATTATCTTCCGTGATTGGAGACCTTGAATGCGTATGGTAATTTTCTGGATCTCCTTCCGACACGATTGCATCTCCTTCCGGGAGACATCGGTTCATCGATTTTCTTTCCCGCCGAGTGAAATCTGTTTTAACCCCTTGCTTTATAACATCGTGTTGCTTCTAAGAGACTATCACTTTCTTATCGTCCCGCTGTCCCCACGACCATGTAAGCTTTATCGTCTGAAAAATTCATTTTTCGCCTGTATAAAAGATTACACTCTCGTAACGAGAATAAAAATTATAAATACTTTTGACGTTCTGCGTAAAGGAAACATTCTTCGGGTTCATAGGATATTTTAATGGACGAAATATTATTAAAAAACTGGGTTCACAATATTTCTATATAAACAAGCGATAATTGCACAAGGTCTCCGTCCACTTTAAGGGCACTTCTCTTCTTTATTTTAAATAAAATATACGAACTTCACCGTTCCTCTTGAATCATCCCTGAAGAGGAAAGACATTTTAACTTATCTATGATGACTATAATTTTAGATAATGTATTGAATAATTTCGAATTTGAACCATAATATATATTTGGCTATAATAAAATTGAAATAGTTAATATATTATTGTTAAACATTAATGTTATTAATACACAACTATAATATACATATAATACGTTATTGATTATTAATTAATTCATAATTAATTTTACCATTCATTCATAATTATTGACATTTCAAAAATGTTGACCATTAAGGGTTGACCTCATTGTGTTAAGGGTTGACCCCCTATTATGTTAATAAAGATTACGCGGTTTCCTAATAAATGACACTAAGCCGAAAAACAGTCATTAAATAACACATCATATAAGGAACGTATTACAGATGAAATATCATCGGTCCGAGGTTTTTTCCAATAGCCAGTTTCATCTCTGTGTCGAATCGTCCCCCGGTGCTCGTTGGCCGATCGTTAGTTTCAGTTCAGAACCCGATATCGTCGTCGGTAAATCGCATTTCCGCCCGTAATTCACTTAACGATCTCCCACGGTGCCGTTAATTACCGACGGTCAAAGTATCGAAAAGATGAGAAGCCGTGTTGAAATTAAATAACCGGCTGCTGGATCGTACGCTCCTATTACTTTTTTCGTTTTTGTCCCCGTTGCTTTGCTGTTTCTCGGTCAATTTTGTCCAGAAATAACATTAAACCCTCTCATAAGAAAACGCAGTAGTTTTTCGTTTTTCATGGTGTTTCTATTAAATCGCGATTTAAGAAATTTTGTTAATAGATTTATTTATTCCATTTTGTTTCGTCCGGGGAGTCGGCGACACACGGTGTTTCGTGTACAAGTTTCAAGATTTATGAAACAAAAAAATTTATTTCATTTTCTTTTATAATCGTTACATTTATGTTTCTCTTGTCCTTGCTCTCTTCTCTTTTGTCAATTCTTCATTGCAATTAAACGCTCATAGACTGCTATTTACACTGTATTTGTAGCAAAGGGTTTTCCAGTTAATGAATATGAGCTTTTGCATATAATAACATCGCCGATATAAATGAATAAATAAATTGGACGCGATTGAACCAGTTTTAATTTAATTTCCCCGCAAGAGTTGAACACTTAAAGTACATCATAATTAATTTGAGCGCATTCGAAGAATCACACATCAGAAACAATATCTGATATCAAAAATGTAACCATATAGCAATTTATACTTCAAGAATTTGGTAAATCAGATATTCACTTCCGTTCTTCGAAGAGTATTAAACCGTTACAAACAAAATGGCCGATCAGGATGTACCAATTAATCAATCTCTTCCCGCGGTTCATTACGTCGTATGATATAGTAATTATTTTATATCGAATAAAGAGACGACGGGCGATATCGACGCACGAATACGATTTTTTTTCCCTGTCATTCTAGAAAATCGATTTTCGTCGTAATAAAAAAATTGTGTTGCGGTTTCTGTTAGAATGATTGGACGAATGGTTTTATGGGCCACGTGTTCGATACATGAAACCTCGTGTATGAAAGGGCACGGGCTAAAACGTGCAGCTTTTGACTCCATAGAAATAACTTCGAGGATTGTATCGAACAGATTCGAAAAAGTCGATACAGTAACAGAGAAAGAAATAGGTCGAAGTGATTTGTTTAATTCTTAAGTGGACGGGAGTCTTCTTTTTTGGTGAAATCGTATTTTTATTTTATATTCCTGGGAAATATGGAAAGGTTCGATTGGAAATCGATGCAAATGCGTTCAATTTTATGGTGTAGTTTATTTACGAGCTCGGGTTCTTTGATATCCGTTGTACAAAGCAATTTTATCACTGTTTTCGATATTTTTTCCGGAAAACGTTTCGAACGGAAATTTTTAATATCGTTGATGGTTATTTAATATAATCGGGTGATACTTGGCGATCGAACGTTTCGCATTGTGAAACGTAACTAATTTTTTTTTTGTGAACAAAACAATTATTCCATGATTTTTCTTTTATTGGAATTTCCTGGTTTTTTGTAATTCGCTTTTTCGAATGTCAGGATTTAAACGAAATTTTATATTTTTTTCCTGGTTTACGTTCATGCAGGTTTAATCGGTCAAATTTTATGCCCTCATATTTTTCAACTTTCGCATTTTCATATTTTCACATTTCTACGCTTTCGTATTTTCACTATTTCGCGCTCTCGTGTTTTTACATTGTCATATTTTCATTTCACACTTTCATATTTTTACATTTCCATGTCCTCGTATCTCAATATTCTGAGCTCTTATATTTGCGGATTTAGGAACACAGAAATTTTTAAATTTAGGATACTATAAATTAAAAAAATTTAAAGTATTCGTAAAGTATTCGTCTCATTTCCTCATACGATAAAAATACTCGTAATGTTTTGAACGTTTAAATCATTGAAATTCATGATGGTATACGATATGGTATAATTTGTCGCCACGAAGAAAACTCTGAACATTTTTGTACCAGTATTCCAGTTTATCTTAAAATTCATAGCAAATAACCATCTGCGACCGATATCGCAAAAAATGGAGAGTTTTTTCCTTCTTCTTCTTCCTCTTACGTATTTATCCCGAGAGATTTTCTTCTAACTTACCGTTTCTTTTTATTTTAATCCAATTTTTTTAATTCAACGTACGGTCGAAAAGAGCCTCCAACTATAAATCTCCTCAAAAGAAACAAAAAAGCTACAAGAATTAAATTCACCATATCGTAGACACTCTAAATTCGTTATTTTCAACGGAACGAGGTTAGGTTACCAGCCTGAATGAAAATACTGCGTTCAAGAATATCAACATTTAACATATAAATACATTCTAATTATCTAATTAAACATTGTAATTAATATAATTCATATTGTACTTAAACAGTCTAGTTACCTAACTAAGCATTATAATTAATATTCAATTCAACATTTGCCACAAAAAAGATAACTTTTTTTTTAAAATGTGTACTACAAACAAGACAGACAAATACCTAAAGCGTAATGCATTCCGAAAGAACATTAAATTCACCCGGTAATAATACCCTTAGTAAATACTTTTAACTCGTGCAATTCTTCATAATTTTCATTTACATAATCACGCTGTGCATTTACATAATACCGATTCGGTAATTAATAAATACACGAACGCGTTTCAATTAACATACATTAACGTGTTAAGGCAAACAGTGGCTGCAGTGTCTACGTAAACGTACGCGGACTTACAGCAGATAGTTTCAAAGGGAAATGGAATACGGCGAAATAGAAGAAGACGCGTCGAACACGGCAGAATACCAACGGCGAATAATGAAAGTTCAGATAATGGCGGTCCATTGTGATTCGGTAACAGTTACCTGTTATATAGCGCAGGCCGCAACAAAGTTTAGAGACTAAATCGATTCGACGAATTTCCACGGTGAACTAACCGCTGTCAGCGTAAAACCGATTGTTCCGAATGGAACTTTTCGTCCGAATATAAGTGAATATCATAAAGTAACCAGCAGTTTATGACACGACCGAGAATCACCATCCTTTAGCTAACCGGGTTAACTAAGTTGGTCATTTGCGGCCATGTATCTCCAATTTTGTACGACCGAGTAATTAATAGCGGGAAAGAGAGGCAAATCGTACGATTTCTCTAGAGAAAATCACGATGTTTCGTTGGTGTTGTTGCTGTTAGAGGTTTGGGGGGTGGATAGTTACAGATTTTTGGAGATTTGATCTTTTGGGAACTATGGGGTTTGAGGATTCGGAGAGTTCCAAGTTTGAAAATTTGGAAAGTGGGGATTCAAAATTGGTAAATGAGGAAATTTTGAAACTTGAGAATTTGGGGAATTTGAAAGTTGAGATTTTGAGAAATTGAAACCTGAGAATTTGGGGAATTTGAAATTGGAAAATTTGGAGAATTTGAGAAATTTAAATTGAAGAATTTGCGGAATTTGGAAGTTGAGATTTTGGGAATTTGGGGAATTTGAAGCTTGAGAATTTGGGAAATGTGAAAATTTGAAAAATTGAGAGATTGGGATTTTGGAAAATTGAGAAATTGTGAAATTTGAAAAATTAAGAAATTAGGAACTTTGGAAAATTGAGAAATTGGGAAATTTGAAAAATTAAGAAATTAGGAAGTTTGGAAAATTGAGAAATTGGGAAATTTGACAAATTCAGAAATTGGATGTTTGGAAAATTGAAAAATTGGGAAAATTGGAAGTTTGGAAAATTGAAAAATTCAGAAACTGGGAAATTTGGAAAAATTGAAAAATTCAGAAATTGGGAAATTTGGAAAATTGAGAAATTAAGAAATTTGGGCATTTTGGAAATTTGTAAACTTATAAATTATTAGACTATACAAATTGGTGGTTTTACATAATAACAGATTTAGAAAATTGAAAATTTGAGAAGCTGGAAATGAAAACTGAAAATAAAAATCGTGAAACTCGAATAAAATCGTATAAAATTATTTTCAAGCCAAGAGATCAAATAAAAAAAAATAGGAGCATCAAAATTATAAACGATACAAATGAAACGTTAATCCGTTTCTCTATCTGCTGCATCAAAGGAATGTTTTCAGATATAATTGAATCTATTTCAAAATCATTATTGTCTAACAGTCTGTATCAAAGACGTTTCCACTCAGAAGCGTAACGAGATCGATCGTTCCTGTCCGACGATAATTAAACGCTTCATCTTGATGCAGATTAAATCTTTCAACTCCAAGCAAATCTCTACCGGTTATGTAAATCCGTAGCTTTGAGTAAATTTGTGGCTTTATTTATCTCTATTAGTCGACACGAAGCCGAACCGAAAAATTAAATTAATTATATCTATTAAAATCGCTAAAGTCGTGCGACGTTTCCTGTATCGTTCTTTCTTCCCGCGATTCGCTTTAATGGCATCGTGAATGATTGAACGGCTCTCTAGAAAATTATTGCAATCGATAAAAACGGGAACGAAGATTAAAATTCCATTTAGTGAACGGAGAATGTGCCTTCGATATCGCTGATTGTTAACTAACAGATTGTTTCGTCGATTTTTATTGATTTTGTATTCGCTTTACAATATTTGATAGACTCACTTTATCAAACAAAATTGATGTTCGATATTTTTTATTTAATTATATCATAAATTCTTTTATTGACAGAAGTGGAAATAAATGAGGCTGAAATTGGAGAAACTATATATATAAATTTGTTTATATTAAATAGCAACAACTTCTTATTTAGCCAAATATTACTGACAAAACCTGAACAGAAAAATATTTGTTCAATATTTTTTATTTATACAATAATTGGTATTTTATGAAATAGTTATAAGCATTTCAATCTATATTCATTGATCCTCAGAAATTTTTACAACCAGCAAAGACCAACCTCATAAAAATTTCCAAATACTCAAATTTCCAAATGTTCAATTTTCTAAATCCTCGAATTTTCAAATATTTAAATTGGCAATTTTTTTCATTTGTAAATGCTCAACTTTTTGGACATCTAAGATCTCGAGTTAAAAAATGTCTAAACTCACGAATTTATATAAAATTTCTAATGGAAGTTACAGCCATTTTGTTGGTGTAAGAAGTTGACACGTGCAGAATCCACAATATGAGTACTAACGTTAAATGAAGGATGAATAATTAAAATTTTACGTTCATTCTTACGAATTTAGTTCACACCAACATCGGGGTCGTATAACATTTATGGTTGAACAACATTCGTTTCATGGTGACAAAGTACTAACGAACGTAACAGGCTAGATTTCTAGAGAATTTTAGTGGTGTCTTTTTTCTGACGACACAACTACCACCTGTTGAGAGAGAAAACTTGGTCCAGGATGTTCTTCGATGCTCGAGGACTCCGTACACAAGGTTATATCGACTGAACGTGATGGTGAAATGATCCTCCGCCGGAAGTGGTCGCCAGTTTAAGAAGAAGGGATAAAGGAAGATATCTTCGGCGTCTGAACGATTTTATTATCAGCCAAGAATATACGGGATAATGCACAGGGTGTTTCGTTTCAACACACGCGATTTAAACATCTTTTCAGGAACTCTCTTTATAGAAAATTGTTAAATGGAAAAATGGTTGAGCAAATTTTCCGAGGATCAAAACTGAGGATCATTGGAAAATTAACTTCTTGCAGCACAATTATAACTTAACTAGAAATAGTTAAGATTTCATCAGAATCACGATATGATAAGCATTCATCTTGATTGACACCGCCATTTTGTAGCAAAACTCATATTTATCTCATATCATCAAAACTTCAATCATCTGTTTCAACAATAACGTGTTAATACATTATTATATATGCATTGCAAATTTGAATAATAAATTCAAATGATACAATTTAATGCTAAATTCGAATAATATATTTTAATAATAAATACGAATCATAAAATTGAATACTATATTTGAATAATAAATTTGTATAATAAATACGAATGATGAAATTGAAGAACAAATTCGAATAATAAATTTTAATAATAAATATGTATGATAAAATTCAATAATAAATTCGAATGACCAAATTTCGATAATAAATACGAATGACAAAATTTAATAATAAATTCGAATGACAAAATTTAATAATAAATTTTGACGACAAATTTTAATCAATTTTAATGATTAAATTTAATAACAAGTCAAAATGAAATGTTCATGCTAATCCCTGCAGCGATTGTTAAGACAAGATCAGCGAGGCGAAGCAATTTCGCTCTTTGTTAGCGCAGAATTACCTCGTTCGCTTAAAAATTTAATTAAACGGGACACATCGATTAGCCATAAATCGAGGTGGATGGTTCACTTTCTTCGTCACAAGAGGAGGTTGAAAATAATGTCGCAGAGTCCTAACTTCGTTCGCACCCCGTTTCGATACAACGGAGGAATTTTAGCGAGGTGTTCTTTCGGCCATTAATAAAATCGAACGGCGACGCGCGGAAAAATATCGCGATGAACGTACGTTCAAAGAGGACAAGCATCGTCCTTTGAGATGAAGAGACGTTTGAAAATTGTATCGTACCGGAAATGGCGATCGCAGGCTCGAGTTTAATCGAACGGCTATCGAGGATATCGCGTTTCCGAGATATGGTATCAACGTTCTTGAAAGCGTCTCGTGTTCTCTCCGATTAATTGAATCAGATGAATTTATTCGATAAAACACGCGAGACCGATTCTTTGTCAAATACCCGAACCGGCGGCTCCGATTGCAAAGGGACTAATTGCAAAACGTGACAAAGAAAAATGACGAACGTCTGCGACGATTCTCTGAATTCTAAATTCCGAGATTAGGTTTCGTTCGTGAACGATGATTCCATGCAGTTGCAATTATTCGAAATACATTGTACTGTTTTGTAATTTATATCTTCTTTTTGGGACCATCGTACGACACGAATTTATAATTTGAGCATTTAAATTGTAAATGAAATTTGATCATGTATACGTATGGAGATTGAAAATATTTGAATATTCACATTTTCATGATACTTAGGTTACAAGTTCAGAAATTTGATAATTTGAAACTTCGGAAATGTAGTAATTTTGGGATCTGGTAATTTATAAACGTAGAAATAAAATTGAATTCTTGAAATCTTGAATTCTCAAATTTACATATTTATGTATTTAAAAATTTAAAACCGGGAATTCACAAATTTCATATGTTTCATTCAAAATGAATTTATGAAATGATGCAGTTATGAATTTATGAATTTGAGAATTTGTGAAATTAAGAATTTAAGAATTTAAGGATTTAAGAAACATAGGACATACAGGAATTTAAGAATTAAGAAGTATAAAAATATAATAATTCAGGAACTGAGTAATGTAGAAATCTTGAGCTTTAAAAATTCAGGAATTTAGAAATTTTGAAATTTAAAAGTCCAGAAATATAGAAATCACGGAATTTAAGAATTCAGGAGTTTAGAAATTTCGAAATTCGAAAATTCAGAAACATAGAAACCACGGAATTTAAGAATTTAAGAATGTAGAAATACAGAAATTCTAAGTCTCCAAACTTCCAAAATTCTATAATTCTGAATTTTCAAATTCAAATTCATTTGAATTTCCAAATATCGAAATCTTCTAACGCCCAAATTTCCATAATCTGCCCTCAAAACCAAAAATATAAAATTAGCAAACCCTAAAAACACCAATTCTCCGCCACCGTGTCTACCTCATGGTCAAAAATAAAAGAATGCGCAATTAAGTTCAAATTGCCACACGCGCAACGATTAGTTTCCCAGCGTTTATACTCACACGAAACGTATCCTCACAAATATTAGATCAGTCCACAAACGAACGTTTAATAAAACCCGTGCTCTTTGAACGATATCCACTCGTACCAGTGATCCCGAAACGGATAATCTTGTTACCGAATGGAACAGGCGATCGCAAAAAAAAAAACACTTGTTTCACGATATAAATCGACGTTCGATCCGATTCTCGATCGAATTTTCTCGGCCATGGATATCAGTACAAGATTACGTTCGCGACGATAATTTCCCCAGAATTTGTAAGTTCTTTCGTGAATCGTTTCGAGTTCTTTGATCTTCGCAAAATGAAATCGCGCCACGTTGTTCTCCGTTCCTAGATTCTGCGGTTAAAAAGTGGCTAATGAGGAATGTTTCCTCTGTGAGAGGCAGAGACATAACGCAGCAAACGGTCGTGTCGCTTTTCCTGAAATCATTTTTGCCAGACGGATTTAAACGCGAGAAAGGTATAAAGGTGATAAAGGTATCCGTTAAAGTCCACTGTTTTTTCGCTCCTTGCTACGGTGCTGTTTCAAAGCACACGTCTGCTCGTTTTTTAAACGTTTGTTAACGTTCCACGTTGAATCCTTAGATTAGACGGAAAACATCCTTGGCGCAATTAAATCGCGACGGAATTTAGGAAAATTGCGGGAACGATTAAATCATCGGAACCGTCCGCGTAAATTGGTGTACATCGAATTTTGCGTGTATCGAGGCAATTCATTTTTATTACGCATTGTCACATTTTTTTAAAGCATCGATGCCCGCGAGGAAATGGTGCTTGCAAATTGCAGACACACAACGGTATTTGTAGCTTGCAAATTGCAGATACACAACGACGTCCGTTGCTCGCAAATTCCGGGTATAACGCAATGACAATGCAAGTAAATTTTTATTTGCCATCAATACGCTGCGAAACACAATCGGCGGACTCGATTTTTATTAAAAAATTAAAATCGACATTCTGACCGTTGCAGCAATGAACAGACGTCTATCTTTGCTTATTTAAATTCGAACCATGTTTCTCAATTTTGTAAAAGTTGCAGATCGAAATGTATTTCTTTTAATAATGTATTAAATACAGTTGCTTTAATAACATATAAAATTCATTTGTTTTAATAACACATAAAGGTCTTTTGTTTTAATAAGATATACAATTAATTTATTTTAAGGAGATATAAAATTCATTTGTTTCAATAACACATGAAATTCATTTGTTATAATAATACAGAAAATTAATTTGTTTTAATAAGATATAAAATTCTCTTGTTTTCATAAGATATACAATTCATCTGTTTTAATAACACATAAAATTCATTTGTTTCAATAAAATATGAAATGCATTTATTTTAACAACACACAAAGTCGTTTAAGAGGCGCAGGAACTTTATGCCGAGTTTATCCTTGTGCAAAATGTACGAGACTCATATATTTTAAGTTTATAGAGTTTGAGCTTAGTACAGAAGCTTCTTATTTTTCCGCCGTGTATCATAGTTAGCCCAGAAAGTTTTTAGCCTTGGTAAGGTAAGGGAGTGTTAGCTTAGTTGTCGATCGCATCTGTAAAGAATTCACTGTGGCCGCATAAAGAGACGGAAATATCGGTTTTCGATAACGTGTCGCGGAAATGAATTTGCGTTCTAATCGACGTATCGAATTGGCCGCGACGTCGCTTTGACGGCTAGAAACGAACAAGCTCCTCTCGAGGTATCTCAAAATTTTAAGTGCAACTCGCCTTGCGAAATACTTTGACATAATTTATGCGCGATTCAGTACATCGTATAGTTACTTTGAATCAGGACAGATGTCTAAATTTTTATATTTTCATAATTCCGTATTTTCATATTTGAACATTTTCATATTTTCACATTATTATATTTCTCATTATCGTATTTTCATATTTTCATATTATCGGATTTTCAAATTTTTATATTTTCATATCTTCAAATTTTCATATGTAAAAATTTCTAAATCCTAAATTTTTAAATATTCGGTCCTGCAACCTTCATATTTCCACACTCAAAATTTGTAAATATGTGATTTCTAGACTTTCAGATTTCTACATTGCCAAATTTCGAAGTTTACAAATTTCCAAATCAACAAATTATCAGACTACGAAATTTTATGTCTTAAGATTCTCCAATTTCTAAATCCTCAAAATTTTCGATTCTCAAGTTGTAAAACCCCTAGATTTACAAATATCCAAATTCCTAAATTCTCCGAAACCTCGAATCTCCAAATTTCTTCACTTTTTAACTTGTATTTCTTGAGATTATTATTCCCCACATTTGTAAATTGCTAAATAATCGATATATGATATACTGCGCTGACGATATTTTTAGGAATATCTAAGAAACTAAAATCGAACACGGGAACCACATATAGAGGAAAATTGTTCAGAATTATACCCTGGTTAATATACTTCAGGGACATCAAAATCGGGGACACGGATTCTGAGTAATTATCTCATAAACTTCGGTCCAATTTTAGCTCCCTGTCGTACGATTACCGGGTGCATCAGACGCGACAAACAATCCACAGCTCCGATATTTAAACGAGTAAATAACACTAAAATATTACATCAAATTTATGATCAACAACCCTTGACTGTATAAATCATAATTGAAGTTAAACATCTAATTGCATTGGATGTTTAATTTAATCGAATTTCGGTTTTGAATATTCGTAAAATTCAATGCAATTTCGACGTCGAACACACGTTAAATTCAAACTAGTTTCAATTTCTAACATTCGTACAATTTGGTCGAATTTCAATTTTTGACGTTCGTAAAATTCGATTCAATTTCAATTTTTAACATTCGTATAATTTAATCGAATTTCAATTTTTAACATTCGTAAAATTTGATCGAATTTCAATTTTTAACATTCGTAAAATTTGATCGGATTTCAATTTTTAACGTTCAAAAAATTCGATTCAATCTCAGTTTTGGACATTCATAAAATTCGATCCTACAAAATTAATCCTCGAACGACGGAATACAAATTTTTCCCTCCGTTTTCATTGAGTGATTTCGCGACCGCCTCGAACCACTCACAATCGATGGATATTCAAAAACATTCAACATGATGAACATCGACGACACAATGAATTTTCGAACGACCCTAAATCGCATGAAATCGTACGACCACGGTACTCGTTTAATATTTTCCGCAATTCGCAGAAGCTCGCTGAACTTCGCGCTCGTGTCAGCTCGATACTCGGACTGTCGGATTCGTTGAAAACATCGTCCGATATTGTATTTACGTCTGACGATCGCTGGTTTCGAACTACTCGTCGACGAACAGCGAACAAACGAGAGAAAGAACGACGGAGATATAATACTCGGAAAGTAGGAGACAGAGGCAGACGAGGCTGGAGAGTTGGCAGAGCCTACACAATGCGGCTATTGTGTAAACAACTTCATTGAACCAAATAGAAAAGCGGTGGGGGAAAAGGGATGAAAAACTGCGCGGAGACAATAAGTGTCATCGTTGAGGACAGAAAGTTACTGGTAACCTTTTAACCTCCTCCATAACTGACATTTTCGAAAATGAAACTCCGTGAAAAGCGATCCGTCTGAACAGTGGAGTTTCATCGAGAAGTAAATTTCCCTTTCGTGAAGTGACAACGTGTGCGCAATCGCATATGTAATTTTTGGTAAAAATATAAATTTAATTTTTAGTAAGTGACGATATATTTCGTGCAGCCATTTATTCTATTTTTTTATAAAAATATAAATTGAATTTCTTAATTGACATCATATTTTGCGCGGTCGTATATGTAGTTTTTGATAACAATATAAATTTAATTTCTTCATTGACAACATATTTTCTGTAGTCGTATATGTAATTTTTGTCAAAAACATATATTTAAATTTTGCAACTTGACTCAATATTATGTGCAGTCATTTATGAACATAAACGAAGATCAGCAAATATTTTCTTCGTTTCAGACAAAATAACGAGAGGAAAATATGCAATAAAATTTCTGGTTCGACATAATTTGTTTGAACGCAGTTTCGCATCCAACAAAATTGACTTTGAAGATCCCTTGAAATATTCGTAAAAAAATTAGTTTATGCGAAAAACGACATTGTCAATGAACTTTCATTGTTTTATTAACTTCTATACGAACACATTTGACCATACTATTTTCACAATATAAATCGTCGTCGAAATGGAAACAGAAATGTAACGGGAATGTCAAAAAGCACGAAAAGATAGAGAACATAGCGCGTATCAGAAAATTGGTGAAAAATAATGTGGTCGGTGCGTGAAATGCTGACGTCGCTTCATCGAAGTGGTTTCACTTCACGTTTCGACGATTACATTCTCCATGGTGGCACTTGACCCTATTCAGAACGCCCGGAATTCGGAAATGGGTCGGGAAACATGTCCCTCGATGCTGAATGTATAAATTGCTTTCCTCCACGAGACACCGGAAACCATCAGTCTCCGGCGAAATCCTCCCTTTTTCGACGTGTCTCGCATACCGTGCGGTCAGAAATCTTGGATCTTACAATTTTAAATCCATACATCCTTAGATCCGAGATTCCCCACACACCTGCATCTCCTTCGCCGTAATAATCTACTTCCGTGTTCTTCTATTCCATGAATATAAACACGGATATCGTTCGTCGGTGAATTTTTCGTGGATTATATTCTGCGTGGACGTGTATTATTAGATTTACTCGTGGCATCAAAAAGTTACAGGAAATACGGGCTCGATACGATACGGGAACTGGCAGGGACCCTCTCGGTTCCTAATTCGTTAACAACGAGCATGAATTATCGGATCAGGTGGTTTCCTTGTTCCGTTTCGACGACGCGAGAAAGAAAACGGATGTGTCGTCGTGAACGATCGTTCCACCTTGAAGAGGGTCGAACGATCGGAATCGAGGTACTGCGAGAAATTATTCACAGATTAATCCCCGAAGTGCTCCTAAGGACAGGTAGTGTAAAAAGTGGCCCGGACAATTCACCGATAGCGTTATCCGCCATTAATCTTGATTTCTCCGGTACGATAATAGTAAACAGAAGCGGACGCCCTCTTCTTGCGTGATCACCGACATTCAACGGATACCGCGTTAACTTGTATCCAATTTACATATCTATCATGTAAATGCACAATTTTGTTTTATTATTATTAGTGTCGTTTACATAACTGAAATTTGTACGAATTTTATCTGTCTCTTTCATCGGTCTTGTAATCGCATCGATTTCGTATAGAGGAAACGAAAGTGACTCGGCTGTTCGTTTTATGTCTTTTCGATCGAGACGAGATCTTTTAGTGGACGAGCATTTTCGGTTCCATTCTGTTAGGGTGTATAGTCTTTTAACCAGTTAAGCGTGTTTGACGACTATATCCGTTATGCAGATGTGTCAGAATTTTTTCTCACGAGTACACTCCTAAATCACAGCTAACTGGTCCACCAAATAAGTCAATATTAGTAATAAAATTGTCTATTTTATAAAATAGACCTACCTGTTTGGCCCAATATTTTAACACCGACACTTATTCCGTAATTGACGAGCATACATACAAAAGGGAGCGCCACAGTTAACTGGTTAAAGTTCATGCGGTACTAAATGGACGAGGATTTTTTTTTAATATGTAGTGTTTGCTTGAGACAAGTTTTGAAGAAAAAATTTAGAAATTTGGAGATTAAAGTTTAAATGATATTTTAGAAAATTTAGGAACGTACACATTTAAATATATGGAAAATTGGAAACTTGTGCATTTGGAATTTAGAATGCTTAGAAAATTTAGGAATTTGCAAAATTATAAATGTGAAAAATCGAGAGATCGAATAATTGAAAACTTGAATACTCGTGAACATAAAGTTACTGAAGCATGTAACAATTGCAAAATAAAAAAAAGTCGAATAATTGAAGAACTAAAAAATGGAGAAATAAATGTATTAGATAATCGCATATTTGAACAATGTAAATATAGAAAAGTAGAAAATTAGAGAATTGAATGATTGAAAAAAATAGGAAAGTAAAAAATTAGAGAACTGAATATTTGAAAAATTGAGAGATTGAGAAATGGAGAAATTAAAAAATTGAAAAATAAAAAAGATTCATGTTTACAAGCGTATACCAGAGATAGATACATAGGGGCGTGAGATCATGAAATTGGTAAATAAACCCTTGGAATCATAGAGACTTTGCGACCTAAATATCTAGGGACTTGAGTTCAGGTATTCGACTCATAACGTCGAAATTCCATCGAGCACGAAACTTTGCGAAGATCGCGAATCAATTTCGGCGAATTAGCCATTCCTAATAATCGATTTAATTAAACGATCGCGTTTGCAATCAGGTTTAATCGATTCGGACGAGGATCCCAGCAACTAATAGAGCATGTTTAGCGGCCGGCGCACGAAACATCGCATATTCATGAATAGTCGACAGCGTTTTATCGAATAAACAACGAAGTGACGTCAAATAAAATTCATTGCCGGGATCGAGAGAAGCTGCAGCTTCGAGAGCTTGTTGCGTTCGTTGCAAAATCGATACGCGTTTGCCGCCGGTGTTTTGTTGCGAGTGTGTTTTATACGGGCAATATAGCTATACAGGGATAAAAATAGACACACAGGGTGATCACAGATTTGTGGTACACCGCTGCTGTACACTTTGCGAACGCAATAAGAAAAATATTCCCGCGAACACATGAATTTTTGCAATCACTCTTCGACGTACGTTGTCCGAGGTCCTCTGCAATTTTATAGATTCGTTCGTTTGATTCTGCATCCTAGGTGTCCTAATTATTTCGATATCAGGAAATAATTTCGATTTACATTCGAAAGGATTAACAATTTTATTGTTACGGTAGACGGAGTAGAATAGAATTTGTAAGACTTTCGATAAATGAATTAATTTTTGTAGAACTTTTGTATTTGATATTCTTAGATATTAGGTTTAAAGTTAGGTATCACAGTAGAAGGGGATGAAAGTATTCAGACACGTGATGATTGAATTACATATTCATCTACTGCTTCAATTTTGTAAGTGTATTACTCTTAAGTATTTGTAGAACCTCTACACTTGCACATTTAAATCATCAGTGTCTCCATTTTTCAAATACGATAAATTATTAATGTAGATGCGAATAATCATTGCATAGACTAATGCAGTAAAAATAACTGGTTGCAAATATGATACAAAGTAACTGAATTGCAATTTATTTCTCAACCGTCCATGTATTTAATTAATGCAGTATTTAATCGAATGAATTATCCAACAAAAAACACAAACTGAAAAGAAACATTCAAGCGTTCGTAATATTAAGTCAATAATATGCACTACAGGATGAAGAAAGGATACTAAAAAATTAATTATTTATATTCTCAGTACAGGCTGAACGCGTTAACATTTAATTACGAGTCGGTATTTAATTATGCCCGATTAATTTAAACGCACAAGTGTGTACGTATATCACAAAATCATTTTCTGTCTTCAATTTTCATTAATCACTTCTGCAGTTTTCTGTTTTCGATTGTTCGTGTATTCGTCGGATATACGAAAAACGTCGATGATCCATGCGAGCAAAATACCTGAAGCAAAAACGTTCTGGTTACGTTTTATTAGAGCGATGGAAGGCCATGACGCGTCCTTCACGCTTATTCTCATCGGTGGAGAATTATTCTTGAAATAGACGCCATGGAGCGCCATCGACCCATTAAATATGCACGACTTTTTCGATGCACACCGTGTTACTGAAAATTTTGTCCAAAACAATAACAGTTTCTCGTTCGCATACCACCAGCTTAAATATAAACTTGTATCAACTTTCACTGCGAGCAAAGTGATCAATAATTTTCATCGTCAACGGTTCATTTGATAGAACACCAAAAAATAACTGTACGTCGTAGATGCATCTATTAATATGACAACAAAATAATTTTGTACTTAACTCTCTACCATCAAAATCGCTTTAAATAACCATTCCATGATTCAAAATACACCATCATCCACTGATCGATTTGAGAATATACTTCTTGGGGATGTAGAGATCTAAGGGTAGATAATCTACTGAAGCAGGAGTTTGAGAACACAGTAATCGGGAATGTGGAAGCCTAAGGATCTAGGGATCTAGAGATATACGAAATTTATGAACGTGCAAATATAAAGATCTAGAGACCTAGCGACGGAGGACAATTGGGGATGTAGGACTGTAAGGATTTAGAGATCTAAGATCGATGGAATTTGAGAACGTGGGGATTTCGGAATTGCAGGATCCAGAAACATAAGACTTTAGGTATATAGGATAGTCGAGAATGTAGAAATTCGAGCATATAGAGATTTAGGCGATTTAGGGATCCAAGGTCGTGGAATTCAAGGGCATAGAAATCTAGTGATAAGGAGATATAAGGGTGTAGGGACTGCAAGAGTATAAAGATTAAGGAACGTCGAAAATTATGGACGCAGAGATCTAGGATCGTAGAGACCTAGCGACGTACAGAATTCTGAATGCACGGAACTACGGACGTCGAAATCTAAGGATATTAAAATCGGCGGAAGTGGAGAATTAGGAATGCAGAGAACTAGGAACATAGAGATCTAGGTACATAGAGATACAAATAACCACTCCATAGTTCACAATGAGCACAAGCCACTTACAGATTTAGTAACGTGGCTCTATTGAAATCTGGGGAAGTACACATCCAGAAACGTGGAACATTTGGAGATAAAGAAATTTCAATTAAAAAATCCAGAAACGTAGGAACAGAGACGGCCACCCTCAGCTGAAAAGTAACCATGACCCAAATCACCCAATATCGAAAATCGAAACAAAAAGAACACGATCGCATACACGATCGCCGCGTAACATCGCGGGATTTTCCCGATTATAAACCGCGTTCCATAACTTCGTTATTACCATCGGCGTCCCGTTCTCTCAATCCCGTCCATTAAACGCGAAATAGCGGCGAGTGGGCGATCCATGGGGGCGTAAGCTCGCGCATGGCGAATTTTCAGCCGACCAGACACACCATGGGAACAAGCTGTCTGGCCGTAGCATCGCGTTATCGTGGTGGCCGACCCAGTTTCACGGAGCCGGTGACCCAGTTCCAGCTTTATCCACCGTCGATCCGCTTTGGCACGTCTACGTGTGCACGCGTGTATACGTGCACGCCGGGTGTACACAGGTATCACACGGTACAGGCATGCCCTGTTGCGTGCCCAGCCAGCTCGCGAGTGCTCCGGTGTGTAGGGGTAACGTGCACCCTACTGTACACACAGCCAACAGGTAGCTGCGCCCTGGCCCATATAAATAGACACAGCCGGGATCATCCCTGGACCACCCCTCTCCTCTCTGCCGCCTCTGCCTACGCCAACCTTGCTCGCTCTCTATCATTTTCCACTTGCTTTATTCTACTTATCCGTGCTCGTCATTCTATTTCTTTCTTTGTTTTCGTATCTTTCACTCAGGATCAACTTCTACACTCTCCTGACTCCCTATTATTTTTCAATTACTTTATTCTACTTATCCGTACTCGACATACTATTTCTTTCTTTGTTTTTCTATCTTTCGCTCATGATCAACTTCTACACTCTCTTTACTCCCCATCGTTTCTTACTCGATTGGTTCCACTTCATCGTGATTGTTGTTCTTTTTCTTTCTTTATTTTCTTATATTTCGTTAAACATCATCTTCTATTGCTCCCTATTATTTTTCAATTACTTTATTCTACTTATCCGTACTCGACATACTGTTTCTTTCTTTGTTTTCCTATCTTTCGCTCATGATCAACTTCTACACTCTTCTTGCTCCCTATCGTTTTTCATTCGATTTATTCCACTTCTTCCTGGTCGTTGTCCTTTTCCTTTTTTTTCTGTTTCTTATATTTCGTTAAGGATTATCTTATAGTGCTTGCTTCCTCCCTATTATTTTTCAATTACTTTATTCTACTTATTTGTGCATGTAATGACATATATAATGATATATCTTTGTTTTCCTATCTTTCGTTGAGAATCAATTTCTACCCCACGTTTGCTCCCTATCATTTTTCGATTGCTTTATTCTACTTATTCGTGCTTGTCATTCTATTTCTTCCTTTGTTTCCTTATATTTCGTTGAGCATCATATTTTAGCGCTTTGCTGCTCCCTATCATTTTTCACTTGCATTATTCTACTTATTCGTGCTAGTCATTCTACTTTTTTTTGTTATCTTATCTCTTGTTAAGGATCAACTTCTACCCCCTGCTTGCTCCCTATCGTTTTACACTCGATTTGTTCTACTTCCTCGTGCTAGTCATTCTATTTTTCTCTTTGTTATCCTATCTCTCATTCAGGATCAACTTCTACTCTCCGCTCGCTCTCAATCATTTTTCATTTCCTTTAATCTACTGATTCGTGCTCGTCATTCTATTTTTTCCTGCGTGTTCTTGCATTCCGTTAAGGATCATCTTCTAGTGCTTGCTTGCTATTTGAAGCTTGCAAGGTGAAAGTTTGGAAATTTATGAAGTTGGGCATTTTTAAATATGAAAATATAGGAATGTAGGAGTTTGGTAATTAGGGAACCGAACCATTTGGAAATTTGGATGTGCAGGAATTTGATAATTTGAAAGCTTGGAAATGTTGGAATTCAGTAATTTAAACGTTCGGAACCTTGAACCTATAAACATTTGATAATTTCTGTATTTAAAAATTTGTAATAAAAAAGTAGATATAGAAATTTAGAACTGGACAAATTGCAACATTCTAAATAAAAGTTTCAAATAGCTACCTCCTTTAAAATATAAATACGCACTCGGAAACATCCCCTACTTAGAAACGAAGCAATATACAAACACCGTTCAGAGCAAAATCACTCACGAGCAAGTAACCCGAGGATCCCAACAGAAATCTCGAAATTGTACGTCTAAAAACTGAACTCCTACCGCAACCAGTGTATTAAATCCACCGATCTCTAAAGTTCTTTTCACCGGACTGCTTCGTATACTTCAAAAACACTTTCCACCATTTTCCCAACAATCGTTGCGCACCGAGTGATTTACTAAGAGTGCAAGCGGAATGATTGAAACTGTTTCGCGTAGCTGTCCGTGCAAATAGCTCGCAAAGAAATTCGAGATTTGATCTGTTCTCCGGTAAAATGTTAGACACAGAATTCTTTGAGCGAAGCTTCTTTTCAGGCCCGGAAAAGATCTCGAGGAGTTTCCCGATCTTTTTCGTCGGCGACTGGACAGACCTCATTACGCGGATGGAGTTAAATCCAACGTCTAAAAAGGGAAACAGGAAACGAGCAAGAATTTCGCGGTACAATCTGAGGATGGAGGTCGAAACGCGACGTGAACGTTGATTCGTCGCGAAACAATTTGTACGTGCGCGAATGAAATTAAACGTTTCCCAGTCGGTTCTATCGGTGCACTAATTAACCGGAAATCTTTCTGTCGATCGGTGCACGCGTTTCTCAAACGAAACTCAAAGGCGTTTTTCACTAAAAGCGTTCGATACGCTGTGAGGAATAACGACGAAATTGGACGGAAACTCGCTTCGTTTGTTTATCAAATTTGTTTCGGATACTACGCTGGCTTCGATGCATCAACGTTTAGATTATATAAAACCGAATGAATTACAAAGAAAACTAATTAGTTATACGTGTCTGTTCCGTAGAGATGAAACACTAGGTTGAGTCTACGGTCATCAAGATGTTGGTGTGTAAGGGTTTTAGCGATATTCTATAGAAATCGGAACTTGGGGATATCGGGATCTAGGGATATTCAGATGTAGGAGTTTTGGCCTCTAGGAATATCAGAACGTACAATTGTTGAGATTCGGAGATATCGGGAGCTAGGGATGTCAGGATCTAGGAATATCGGGATCTAGGGATCAGAACGTGGAAATATTAGGAGTTGGAGATATCGGGGTGTAGGGTTGTACGTGTCTAGGGATATCGAAACGTACAAATATTGGGTTATAACGATATTCGGAGCTTGGTGTATCCGGATCTAGGGATATCGGAACGTAGAGATATGGGGACATAGAAATACCAGTACGTAGCGATGTCGGGATCTAGGGATATCGAAACGTAGGATTATCGGGATCTAGAGATACTCAGGTTTTAGGGATAGCGAGTTTTTAGAATATCTCTACATCCTCGAATTCCTAAATTTCTGAATTCTTAAATTCTCGAATCATTAGATTCCCAAATTCCTAGGTCTCCGAATCCTCAGATTCACGAAGACGTATATTACCTTTATTATTATCCTTCACCTAAATATTTGAATATTTCAATATATCTATAGATGACTATAGATATAATTAAAAATATTTCTACACGAACAATTTACACGCACCAACCTTCGCGGTACCACTAAATGCGTATACACTATATTTTCGTAAGAACGTGATTAATTCGACGAAATTTGAAATTCATTATCACAGCACGAAACATTGCGTCGGAAGATTAATTATTCCAGAAATCTTCCAAGTTTCCCGACTTTTAATCCCCAAATTTCTCCCCCAAAGCGCTCAAGTACTAAATCACCCAACGCGTCTTCGCCCTAATTCCCCGCAACCATAATCCTCGCGTTACAATCTACGAATTTCACAGAATTTCTGAACCATCGAAATTCTACATCCGCAATTTCTCAACAACCAAAAAATAAACGGTTCTTAGTTTAAAAAATAGGCGATTTTAGTGCCTGAATTCTCAAGTTCTTCAATCACGATCAAATCATTTCCCAAAGACTTTTTTTAACATCGTGTTACATATATAACAATATATGACTCCTTTATATGACCATATGACTTCTTTTAATATAATTCCGATTGATTATATTTCATAAATACTATTAATACAAATACTTTGATATAGATAAATATTTTTAATACACTTCATAATACTTTTAAATATGAAAATATTTCACAATAGAATCGAAATTAAGTAACTAAAGTAAAATTAAGTAAACATCGAGGTTATGTTAAAAGTAAAAATACTTCTGCTATTTGTTCCTTTGCCAATTCAATTAATGGTCGATTGAATTTAATCAAAGACGATCGAACTACTTATTCATACTTTAAAATCGAAGATCTTCGATTTACATCTTGTAAGACGAATCGTGGGCGCTGACAAGGCGGATGCGAGTTTTTTCATACACACGGGATAATCCTGCCCGAAAGCATTGACGTAATATCCCGAAAACGTCGTTCCAAGTTTGTATTTCATTCGTTAACAGCTGCGTGTTATTTCTAAAGGATCTAAACAATTTCGCGGGCGACTGTACTCAAATCCCTTTGATCTTCGAAAGCGTCCATCTGGCTGATTGTGTCGGGATATTTATGCGAAACAGGAATGGCGCGGAGATTTTTTTGCTGTAAGAATCTCGCGAAATGTCAAGCACCGTTTTCGTCTAGGCCGGATCCGAAATACGAGCGATTAATCTGCATGACAATAGCAACCGAATCGAACAATTCCGGCCAGGTTATATAGCGTTCAAGGGGAATTTAAACGAACCGAGCAACTAGAAGCGTGACGATCTTTGTCACGGAATTATCATATTGAAAATTACGTTGTTATCATGCAGCGTACGTCCATGCAAATTGTCCCCTTTTTTCCGGGGAAAGAATAAGACCGTGAACCGTAGGGTTGCGATGAAAGGTTCTCTTTGAAGAATAACGATTTTAGTTTACATACGATTTAGCGGGTTCCGCACGCGCGCACGTGTGTGTGTATGTAATATTTTATGACCCGCGTACGGAAAGTCACATGAGTGTTCGTGCACTCTCGATTGAGCCGTTTATTACGAAAGTGGAGCAACTCCGTCTTTGAAAAAAATTGATTTCGCGTTGTTTCGCCTTTTATCGAACGCGAAATTTCAGCTTGCCGTGAACTCGCGAAGAAAGTGGTGCTGCCTCGCCCTCGTGTTAGGCACTTCCATTAATAATTTAAACGTCTTTGCTTCGCCGCAAATTTCGCGTTTCCTGGATCGAAATTAAGAATTAGTTAAAATCACGAAATTGTAAAATTTCATAATTCCGTGACTGAAGTAAAAAATGTATGAAAAACAAGAAATTCCAAATTGCCATATCTTCATAACTCCAATAAAAAATGTATGAAAACAAGAAATTCTAAATAGTCCTATTTGAATAATTGAAATTAAAAATTCATGAAATAAAAGAAATTCTGAATTGTCACATTTTCATGAATGGAGACAAAAATTGATTAACTGTGAAATAATAAATTTTCATATTTTCATAAGTGAAATTAAAAACTGAAATTGTAATACGAAATTTTCGTGAGCGTTTTAGCTTGATCGACAGGATTAATTAATAATTATTTGGTAATTGCGATCGATGAAATTAATATTCGAATTTATATATAATAAGTATACGTGACAATCGCGTTCGGTAAACTTAATATGTTTTGGCTATTATTATTCATTTAATAGCAATAATTGTTGTTCTTTAGAGCGTGTATTATTCTTCAATTAAACAGTGTAATTTGACAGAATTTAAAATAAAATATTGATTTAAAAATAGTTGAGATAGTAGAATTTATAAAATTTCTTTGGTGTTTATTTATACTTATTATATTTATTTATATAATTTGTTTAACATTACTCAGGTTCACCTGTTCGGTGTTCAGTGCACAATTCCCCTTTGTGCTTTTGAGATACGATTATTCCAGTTGGTTGATACTTTATTCTTAATAAAGTGCATCAAGGAGAAGAAAATTAAATAGAAAACGAGGAGTTCCACGTCAAACGGGGTTCTTTATATTCAAAAAATTGACCTCATTATAATATCCTCAAATGCTGGCTAATGAACAAAATTTAGTTATTCTTTTAAATTATTATACACGTGTACTGAATTAAAAATCTCTCAGTACAAAGCTTCATTATTATACTTATAAATAAATATAACTAATAATAATCAACCATAGCTACCATTAATTATAAATAATGATATTTTATTATTTGTTCAACTATAATTAATACCAATGATTCCTGTTAATAATAATACTACTGATAATAGTGTAGTATTATACTACTAATGTTATTCTAAATTAAGACTTCAGATATGATCATTTCTCAATAACAAATATTATGCCAAATAATATTCATTTCATTTAACCAAAATAATTTTAGAAAATCTAATTGTAATAATACATTTCTACTGCACTCTATTTTTATTCGAATATTAGTGAATTTTAATTGGCATAGTCTTAATTATCTTTAGCAAATACATAAATTGCGCTAAATACTACAATAAAATAAGTAATAGAAAAGAATAACTATCATATCATTTTAACCACGAATAAAATATGAAACCCGACAGAAATTCGTCTCGAATGAAGCAACGAAACGATATACAAAACAGGGCAGAAAAAAAGTAATTTTCTCGTGAAAAATGGTAGTTTACCTTTCACCTTCGCGAGGTTCTTACATGGGACCCTGGAGGTTTCCGTTTTCGATCCGGGAAACAGCTTTCCTACATTCTACAAGTATCTTTTCGCTCTTTGACGAAAATTCCCTTAAGGTTCTCTTTCGTCTCCTTTTGATACGTCGCGATTTTTCTATTAAAACTAAACAAACAAGAAAACGATTCTCTTGAACATGTCGCGAGTCACTGATTTTTCTTCAGGAAAACTCTTTCAAGGATTCGACGTGTTCGTTTTTTACTCATTCCTTTAGAAACAACTTTCTCGGCTGCTATGTTTCTTCTTTTCTCTGACGGAAGAAACTTTTTCAGAGGATCGTCAGTCATGCGATGTGGATA